>CATIWM010039930.1:0-47408 GCA_949671775.1 Mallotus repandus | reverse complement strand
TGAACAATTTATAGCATATGTACTAAATAAATTTGTAGCTCATATTATCAACTCTTGATAATAAATTTATTTAACATAATGCTAAAGGATAAATACTCAAATAAATAAACACTTTATTTAAATGAATACTTTATTGCCATTTGGGATAATTTATAATGTCATTAAGGCACATCTATACTAACACTATTTTCTTTGGATCCACTTCTATGCCCTGTCCAGAAACTACATGTCCCAAAAATATCACATAATCTAACCAAAACTAACATTTACTCAGTTTAGCATATAACTGCTTTTCCCTCAAGGTTTACAACATAATTCTCAAATATTGTTCATGCTCCTCTTTATTTCTTGAATAAACCAATATGTCATCTATGAACACAATCATAAACTTATCTAGATAAGGTTGAAATACCTTGTTCATAAGAGCCATGAATGCAAGTGGTGCATTGGTTAAACCAAAAGGCATCACTAAGAATTCATAATGTCCGTATCTGGTTTTAAATGCAGTCTTTGGTACATCTGGTTCTGAAACTTTAAGCTGATAATAGCCTGATTTCAAATCAATCTTAGAGAACACTTGAGCTCCTTGCTGTTGGTCAAATAAATCATCAATTCTTGCTAAAGCATATTTATTCTTCACAATGACCCGATTCAATTTCCTATAATC
Source organism: Mallotus repandus (assembly GCA_949671775.1). Taxonomy (NCBI): domain Eukaryota; kingdom Viridiplantae; phylum Streptophyta; class Magnoliopsida; order Malpighiales; family Euphorbiaceae; genus Mallotus; species Mallotus repandus. Next base: position 46,741 of record CATIWM010039930.1, on the reverse strand, counting down.
AATGCACAACCTTATTGTCCCATCTTTCTTTTTAACAAATAACATTAGGTCACCACAAGGTGAAACACTCAGTGTTATAAATCCCTTATCAAGCAATTCCTATAACTGAACCTTCAATTCTTTCAATTCAATTGGAGCCATTCTATAAGGTGAAACGGATATTGGTGCTTCTCCAGGAAGTAACTCTATCGTAAACTCCATTTCTCTTTTAGGTGGCAACCCTGGTAATTCTTCTAGGAACACATCTGGAAATTCCCTTACCACTAAAATTCTTTCTAGCAAATTATTAACAGTTCTGGTATCCATCACATGTGCTAAATAAGCTTTATAACCACCTCTAACCATTTGAAAAGCTTTTACAACAGAAATTAAACACGTAGATACAATTTTTCATTCCCTAAAAATATAACCCTTGGTAGATTTAGAGATTGTATGATAACCTCTTTAGTAAAAAAATTCACCATTGCATGATGCTTAGTCAACCAATCCATCCCCAGTATGATATCAAATTCACAGAGTGGCAACAATATCATATTAGCTTCCAACTCAATTTTATCAATACAAATTGGACAGTCATGGCATATATTATTCACCACCATTATTTCTCCCAAAGGTGTACCCATATGTAGATCAAAACCTAAACGCTCATGCCTTTTACATAATCTTGATGCCATGTCTAATGATATGAATGAATGTGTGGAACCAGGATCAATTAATGCATAAGCTTCTAAACCATGGATAAGAATTTTACCAGTGACAACTTTTGAAGCATCAATAGCTTCTTGTCTGGTCATGGAAAACACTTTGGCTTGTGTTTGAGGTCTAAAACTCTAACCTTTTGATCTACTCATACCTCTACCAGTTGCAGTTGTTCTACCACAACCTTTGCCCCTACTAGATGTTGCTCTAACTACACTTGCGGCTAAAACTCCCACTGTAGGTTCTGATATAGCTCTACCTCCACTACCCCCTGTCACTCTAATCTTTTCAGGACAGTCTCTGAGCATATGATCAAGAGATCCACAAAAGAAACACCCACCAGTTAGTTTCCTACATTCTCCACTATGTTGTCTTCCACAATGTACACATGCGGATCTTTGTGCCACAATATGACTTTAGGCTCTACTTGCAAAAGATAGAGTTCCAAATCCCTTGCTTCTATAATTAAAATTTCCACCCCTAGTACTAGGTTGTGGCGGTATGTATCCTCCACGTCTACTTTGTTTCCTACTGGAACTTTTTACAATCTCACTTGATCCCCTTTTTGTTCGCAATTCTGACCCTTCTTTTACTAACCTCTCAGCTTTGATTACAGTTGCCTTTGGCTTAACATAACTCTCCAAGTCTGTAGGATTAATCTTTTCTCTGAGCTCGTATCTCAATCCTTCCTCAAACATTCAATATTTATCTTTATCAATAACTACCATTGAAGCTGCATAATGAGATAACTAATTCAACTTCACCTCATATTCAGCCACTGTCAGTGTCCCTTGCTTTAAATTCAAGAATTCCCTTCTTTTATCATCTCTATATACTTCTGGCATGTAATTATTATTGAACTCACGAAGGAAATCATCCCATGTAAGAATTGGAGGCTGAACATCACTGCCAGGTATTGTTTCCCACCAAGCATATGCATCTTCTTGTAATAATGAAACTGCATAGTCAAACTTTTCTTCTAGTGTACATTTCATCAAATTCAGAACTCTGTGTGTCATGTTTAGCCATGTTTCTGCAACCTAGGGATTCGTAGTGCCAGAGAAATCAACTGCACTATGCTTTCTCAATTTGTCATATCTCCTCTCCTTATACTCTTGTGGACCCTGTACTTCCTGTTCACATTGCTCAAGATGTATTTGTTCATAAGGTGCATGTTATACATGAGAATGTGGAGGAGATCCAACCCTATCAATAGGTTGATCTCGTGGTGGTTGATATGATGCTGCCATGGAATACAAATCGGTCATTTCCTCTCTCCTTATGGATACCCTATAGACATATAAGGATATATTATATGATAATATATACGATGCACACATTCTTTTATGCTCATATGCTTGTCCCTCATGGAACCTATCTCTACTATGATACCAAACTATAATGTAACACCCTATACACTTATTATTATTACACATCATGATATCTCATATTATTATTAACATCAATTGTTCACATGTAGTTACTATACACATATTTATGTATATCCATACACGCATACAAACATTTACATTAACTAGTGAGCATATGTATACTACAAGGAGAGAAAGAGTCCGGGTTCGGCCAACAACCTATGCTCTATGCTTTAGCTACCATGCTTCATGCTTCAAAATGGCCCAAAACTATGCTTCTCAATCTGGAAAAAAAATAATTATAATTTAATGATTCATGACTCAGTGAATACAAATATCAATTGAAACTAAAGGCTTCTTGAAAAAAATAATTCAAACATCTCAAAAAACAAATACAAAATTCTAATATTACATATGCATATGCTTTGATTCCTTTTATTTATTGTGACCTTGCAGGACAATACTGCACCTGGGTTCAAGTGAAACAAGTGACAAGTGATAATTGATTTTATTGGCCAACATATAACAAGTGAATCAAGTGATATTCTTTCATCATTAATATTTTCCAAGTGATTTGCAAGTATTAGTCAAGCTGGTCACAACATCCTCTTAGATCCATATGCAAATGATCAAGTGCAATTGTATAACAAGTAATTACTACGATCATAAATTTATCATTTGTCATATATCCACTTAGCACAAACATAACCAATCTATAATTCTTCAATAATCATATAATAGGATATAGAGAAACCTAATTGAAGTTTTATACAAAATATATTTCAATTAAACCACAAATCATTAATTTCACATTCATAATCACATATTCACACAATTGCACATTAGAATTCAATTGTTGTATATCCTCACCTCCTTAGATATCAAACACTTTATGGACGATTCATGTCACCCTCTCGAGCTTCAGCAATATTTGAGATCCTAAAATATGACATATATTTGATTATAAATACACCCACAATGAGAGTTTATGTTTATTATACAATTAGGATATGTTCTATTTACAATTAGGATATGTTCTTTATATGTGTAAGCCTAACATTTATGCATATTTCTTTCTTGTCAAGCAGCGTGACCTTTCTAGATTTGAGAGTGAATAACTTTCACCAAAAAATTCCAAATTACTTGATTCAATTTTTCTAAAAAACAAGACACACATAAATGAACAACTTTCATGTTTTATACTTTATCTAATTCAGCCTTTAAGACCCTCATATTAATTGAGGAAAACCAAACTGTCTGCAGACATAGTAAGCAGAATTAGCTCCACTCCATGGATGATTTCTCATTACACACATATTATTTCATAAAACAGCATCACATAGTTTTATATAACATATAAAGGAAAAAAACTCATGTTTATCACTTTGTCTAATTCAATCTCTAACATCCTCAAAATAATTAATCAATATAATGTAGCCTGTTGGACTGCTACCTAAACCAATCCCAAATAAACTTCCATAGAATTTCTCGTACTTGTTATTTCATAAAAATCTTTTACATACATGAATATCAGACATAAATATATAAGTTTCATGTTTTATTTTTCTCCTAAATCTTCTTCTATGGCTATAAAAACTAGAGTACAATATTCAGCTGAAAACTAGAATTTTCAGTATGAAGAACCATGTTCATCTTCAAAATCAATTAACCTATTTCCCTTTTTAATTAACCTTCAAAATAAATTTAACCTATTTCCATATTGAATTCTTTCTAATTTAACATGATCAGCATATTAAAAGGGAAGAATTACACAAGAAAATAAAATTAAATCATTTACTTTTGCCAAAATTATAAAACCCCTAAAATTTTCCCCTTCTTCCTTCTTCTTCTCTTTCTCTTTTCCTTCTCCTTACTTTACCTTTTTTTTTTCTTTTCTACTTCTACGTTCCAACCCCCTTTCCCTTATATTTATTTATCTATTTTTATTTATTTATTATTTTTTTAATGTCAAGAGACATATGGCTTAAGGTGGATAAGTAGAGTTTTCTAGTTTTCTCTACAAGACAAAGATAACTCCATACATATCAAAATATCTTATATTTTATTATTATTATTATTATCATTATTAGGCTATCCTTATCTTTATTTCTAGAAAATAAATCACATAAGTCATCTTATGTCATATTCTATATTTTTATAAATATGACATGTAATGCATGTGAAATGCACATGTTCAAATGAGAGACATTTATGATGCATATGTTCATATAATATTAGTTATGGATGAAGATAGGGATGTTACATTGATACTTTTCACAATTTTGCTTTCAATAATTTTATTAATGCAAATGGGCTCTTATAAATCTACTTTAAAGGAGATCGTTTTAGCTGGACTAATAGACAACATGGTGAGAGGTTCATAACTCAACATCTTGATCGAGCTTATGCCAATTTCCCTTGGTTGTCTATGCGCCCAAATGTTGTGTTGATTCATAAACGTATGATTGGGTCTGACCATAAGTCTATTATTTTGTGTTTGGATGTTGGAGTGGGTACTTTGTTTCGTTTTGAATCTAAGTGGCTATTATTTAATGAGTGTATTAATGTTACTAAAAAAGGGTGGGAAGCAAAGGTTGTTGGGTCTAATATGTACCAGATGCAATGTAAGCTAAGATATGTCAGGATGTCCTTAGAAAGTGAAACTGAATTACTGTGGGTAATTCAGTTGCTAAGATTAGAGCTATTCAATCTCAAATTGATCATTTTCAACTATATGATCATGAACACAATAATTAAACCATTTTAGAATCCTTTAATCATGAATTACTAGAGTGCTATGAACAGGAGGGATCTTATTGGTATCAGAGGTCTAGAGTCAGTTGGATTAGATAGGGGGATTAAAATGCCAAATTTTTTCATGGTTCATGTCTTCAAAGAAGGCAGCTAAATAAAATCCTCAGACTTAAAAATGAGGAGGGTTGATGGTTAACTAATCCGAATAGCATTAAAAATGAAATCCTCAATTTTTATGCTAAGCTTTTTTCAGCATCTGAGACTAATCATTTTGATTCAGTCTTAGAAAGTGTCCCACATATGGTAATAGTTGAAATTAATGATACATTAATTTCACCAATGTCGGATGAGGAAATAAAATGTGTTGCCTTTAGTCTTAGAGCTTTTAAAGCACCTAGACTTGATGGATTCTCGTGTTTCTTTTATAAAAAAAATTGGAATATTGTTGGCTCTTCGGTATATAGAGCGGTTAAAAGGTTTTTAACAAATGGTTTTTTGTTGAAAGAATGGAACAAAACCTTTATTGTGTTAATCCCCAAACTGTTAAATCTTTTTGATATCAAGCAGTACAAAACCATTAGCCTGTGTAATTTTATTTATAAAATTATTTCAAAAATCATTGTTAATAGGCTCAAACCTTTTCTGACAACATGGATTCATGAATGTCAAGTAGCTTTTTTGCCTGGCAGACAAATCCATGATAATCTTCTTCTTGCTCATGAGGTTTTTCATGCTTTGCACATCTCTCAGCACAAGCATAATTTCCATTTTACTCTCAAATTGGACATGTGCAAAGCTTATGACCAAGTTGAATGGGTTTTCCTGGAGCAGCTTCTTTATAAATTAGGTTTCTCTCCTCATTTTGTTCAGTTTGTTATGCAATGTGTAATGACAGTTTCGTATTCTGTTTTAATTAATGGCAGTCCTTCTCCTTTCTTTAAACCATCTAGAGGCATAAGACAAGGAGACCATTTTATCTTCATATCTTTTTATTCTGATTGTTAATGCCTTGACTTTAGCTTTAGTTCAAGCCCAAAACAATAATGGACAAATGGTCAAGTAGGTCTTTTAACTTGACTATTCGAGCCACTTAGATCAAATTTAAACTTTTGCAATAATTAAGTCCAAAACTTCTATTTTTAATATCAAATAAACCTAAATTTAGATCAAATCCTGCACGTGTAACTTAGGCTCTGTGAAGAAAGAGTTGAAAATTTATATTGAATATTTTATTAATATTTTTAAACTAAATTAAATTTAAAATATTCAAAAAAAATTACATTAATTCTGAAATAGTTTTCGTTTGACCAAAAAAAATTTCGAAAAGTTGTCTACTCCCTCCCTCTCTTGCCACTTCCTCTTCCTCAGACCCAAACCCTCGTCACCACTGCCACCTGAAAACCTTAGTTCAAAACCCCTCAAAAACCTCACCTCCATCGCCATCACCGCTGTCGCCTCTAGTGGTGCTTTTTCTTCAAAATGTTTTATCTTTCTAATCATCTTCAAAACCCAAAATGGCAGCCATAGCTTCCTCAGAAGCAATAGAAGAACTCGAGAAGCTTCGCTAACCTTTATCTGTCACCGTTGCAGAAGAAATTAACCTCGCTTTGCAATGCCTGCAGCACAGCAATAATAATCTTCGAGAAGCCCGTTAATCCAAAGCACAAAATGGCGGCCATAGCTTCCTTAGAAGCAACAGAAGGACTAGTCAAGGCAATCGCATCCTTCAAATGAAAGAAATCAGTAAAATCTGAAACTCTGAAAAAGTGGAATTTCATTTGCTTTGATTAATTAAACACAGCTGAAGAAAAAATGGGTCAGAGATATAAACTCCGAGAAGTACTTCAATGATACTTTTGAGTGCAAACATGCAGTGCTTCCTCCTAAAGTAGCAAAACTTGTCCCTAAGAATCGCCTTCTCTCTGAAAATGAATGGCGAGCAATCAGTGTTCAGCAGAGCTATAGATGGGTGCACTGCAATTCATCACCCCGAGTAATTTTACAAGGAACAAATTGTGAATATTACTGAAGCACGAAATGACAAAGATTAAGATGATTTTGAGAAGATAAAGCGACCACAGGAACAGAGGTATAAATAATTTGATTTGCATGCATGTCTTTTTTTTTTCAATCCATTTTTATTAAAGGGAGTGGCAAAAAGACATGAACTCTAGAGGGCAAGATGACCAGTGACAGAACTGCAAAGGAAAGGATGGCTTTCAGAGGACCCTAAACGACACCTACACTTGAAAGGCGATGGACCTTTCACGGAGCTACGGAGGAAAGGATGGGTTTCAGAGGACCCTAAACGACACCTACACCTAAAGGGCGATGGAGCTTATAATCTAAGAAGTCATTTTGGAAAGATGCAGCCATTCTAATTTTAGGTGCTGCCATCCCCATCATATGCTCTGCGTAAACAATCATCTGATGTTTTGTGCTCTTTGTTTAGCTATTTTTTTCTCTTCTTTAGAGAATTTCTTGTTTAAGGCAAGTTTCTTGGTCATTTGGGATTTAAAAAAAGATGACCATTAACCATCAACCATGGTATTTTGGGATTTACTGGTGATGGAATGGTAGTGGATGGTGATGGGAAGGGGGCATTGGGATGGTGATAGAGAGGGGGCATTAGGATGGTGATGAAGAGGTGGCTGTAGGTGGTGACGCACAGATGGCTGTGGATGTTGGCAGAGAATTTGGGGTTATAAGGAAAATCAGTTATGCCCATTTTTATTTTTTTATTACATAATTAAAAATCTATTTAATTATATATTTTTAGTTACGGTCCATATCACGTGCAAGGCAGACAGAGCATTTGGGTTTAATAGACCTAAAAATAGAAGTTTTGGACTTAATTATTGTAAAAGTTTAAATTCGGTCTAAGTGGCTCAAATAGTCAAGTTGAGGGACCTACTTAACCATTTGTCCAAACAATAACATCATTAATGGGTTCAAATTTAATCAGCGATGTTCACCTCTTTCTTATATGCTCTTCGCCGATGACACCTTAATTTTTGGGAAAGCAACTGAGTTAGAAATGGTGTGGCTATTAAGAATATTTTGGATTCCTATTGTGTAGCTACGGGGTAGCAAATTAACTATAGCAAATCAAATATCTGTTTTAGTAAGCATACTCCTTTATTTTTACGTCTCTGTCTATGTGATATTCTTGGTATTAATCAAAGCAAGGATGTAGATAAATATCTAGGGCTGCCTACCTTTTGGGATCGCTCTAAAAAATGAGTTCTCACCTTTGTGACAGATAGGATCCTGCATAAGACTGCCTCTTGGAAGCATAAATTCTTATCTACTGCAGGAAGGGAAGTGCTTGTTAAAGCTATTTTAACGACCATGCCAACATATGCTATGTCTTATTTTAAGTTTCCAACCTCTTTTTGTACTCAATTAAATGCCTTGGTAACTAATTTTTTGTGGGGCAGTGATCCTAATAGGAAAAGCCTTCATTTAGCCGACTGGAATTTTCTTTCTAACTCCAAATTTCATGGTGGCTTGGGCTTTAAAGATTTTAAAAAATTTAATTCAGCCTTAATAGCTAAGAGAGTCTGAAAAATTATTAGCAATTCAGATAATTTGTGGGCTAAAATGTTGAAGGATATTTATTTCCCTCATACTACTTTTTTGAATGCTAAGTTGGGTTCATGTCCATCTTAGGGTTGGGTAAGTTTGATTAAAACTAAGAAGTTGCTGCAATTGGGTTTTCGGTATAATATTGGGAATGGTAAAGATATGGCTATTTGGGATGATTTGTGGGCTCCTACTTCACCAAACTTTAAAGTTTCTTCACCCAAGCCTAAAAATTGTAATATTTTTCTTGTGTCAGACCTTGTCCTCTTTAATCAAAGAAGATGGAATCAGGTGTTAGATCCAATTGATGTTGAGTGAATTCAAAGGATTCCTTTGGGTGATTCTAATATTCAAGATAAGGTTGTTTGACATTATAATCGTTGTGGTAGGATTATCGTTCAATCTGCTTATATTTATTTATGTTCCCAGCAAAATGGTAGTACCCTTTGATGCACGGAAACGTCGGTGAATGGGCGTTCTGATGTTTTCGAAATGTTTCGGAAATGGAACGTCCAAAAAACGTCCCCGAAATGTTCCGGGGTCTTTTCCGTAAAATCAAAAAATGGGAAACGCATTTCCAGCGGAAAAAATCCAAGTTTCTAGCTAAGCTCTAAACATGCAATTGAATTTGAAATCATTTCAAACCTCTAAACTGTTCCTATAGTTAATAAGCTCTCACTCCCTCTTTACTTACCCGATTCTTCAACTGAGCTCCATCTCTTCTTTTTTTTTTTTTACTTTTATTTCCTTCTTGATCTTTGGCTCTAATGGGAGAAGATCACTTTAGCTGGCTTCTAAAGGATAATCAAATTGAATCGGCTCTAATGGGAGAAGATTACTCTCTTCTACCCACATGCAACTTGAATCGGCTTCAAGAGATGCCACTCATCCTCACTGTTCTCCTTCCTCTGTTTTTTTTTTCAAAGAAAGCTTAAGCTTAAGAAAGAACAGGCTTTTCTAAATCAACTTGATGCCTCATGTATGTATGGTTCCTAATCTCGCCAGCTCCAGCTTCACTCTCTTTTTTTTTTTTTTTCAATCCTTAAGTTTTTTCTTCCCTTCATTGGGTTTGGGCTTTTTTATCAATTGGGTTTTGTTAAATTTTATAATAGTTCATTTAATCACATTTGAAATTTTCTTTATTTTAATTGTTTTTATTAAACTTGTAGACATCTTTATTTTAATAATTTTTAAATTTTATTTTTATGTTAATTGTTATATTTAATAATATTGAATATTCAACCTAATTTATATATTAAAAATATTTATTTATTTTATATATATACATAACTATATAAAATTTATTATATATATAATATTTATATATATACCATAAATTTTTAATATTTACACGTTTCCCCCACATTTCTGTTTCCTATCTTTTTATGAAATGTCATTTTTCCGTATCCGTTTATGTGTTTCCCATTTCCACGTTTCTGTTTCCATGCAACCTAGGTAGTACCCCTTTGTTGGTTTTTCCTCTTCAACCATTTGGAAGAGGCTTTGGCATAGTCATACCATTCCCAAGGTCAAAATGTATTAGTGGAAGGTTCTTCATCATTTATTGCCTACACAAGATGTGTAATTTAGAAGAGGGATTGTTAAATCTAACATGTGTAAGGTGTGTAATCAGCGGTTGGAAATTTTGCAACATATGCTCTTTGGCTATCCTCATGCTAGTGCAACCTGGTTTGCCTCTTCTCTAGCTTATGTTCCAACTTTGCACAACTCCACTGCTATAGGCTGTTTGGTGGGATCATGTCACTGGACTCTTTTCAAATGATGAAACTAATTTATCTCTTCTACTTTCTATTGGATGGTCGATTTGGAAAGCAAGGAATAGCTTTATTTTTCAAAACTAGTCCCCTAGCTAGGCCTTTGATCACTTTGCAAAAGGCTCAAAAGCTACAAGCTTAAATAACACAGGGCCTGGATGCAATTAGGAATCTTTTGATACCGACTGATGCTCATAATCATCATTCTACTGCTTCATTTTCTCAAAACCAAGTTACTCATTGGGTTCCACCTCCTGCTAATTTTGTTAAGCTTAATGTTGATGCTTCTTTTCATTCTCAATCAGGTAATGCAGGTTTGGCAGACTTAGCTAGAGATGATCAGGGCAAAGTTGTGCATGGCATTGTCCAGGTCAAGCAAGTTCTTTCCGCCCTTGTTGCAGAGATGGAGGCAGTTCTATTATCAGTTGGCTATCTCAGCTGGGTTTCTCCATTGTGTTTTTGAAAGCTCTTACTGACAAGCAAGAGATAGATTGGAGTGTTGCCAATCTTGTTAATACTATTTTGCTGAACCAAAATAATTTTGTCAATATTAGGTATCAGTGGACAAATAGGAAGAATAATTCTACTGCAACCTGGTTAGCCAAGTCTGCTTTATCTAAAACTCTTCCTTCCAATTGGCTTTGTAACACTTCGTGTGAACTCCTCAAGTTATTATAATATTACTTCTATTTTCGACAAAAAAAAATTGAAACTAATTTATAATTAATTTTAAAAGAAAAGATCATCTCTTAATACATAATTTATAGTATTTATTTTTTTATTTTTTTTTTGTCAATAAGAGAGTGTTCAATGAAGACTTCTTTTAAATTACTTTAAAGTGAGAAAGCTATTCAAAACCCTTATTTTGTAGGTATTTAAAACGTCAAACTTTCTTATCATTAATAAAAGAATTATTTACGCTTTAGACCTATCTCAAGTGGTAACAACTTTTACTCTTGGAAGCGAGAGATTATAAGTTCAATTTTTCTTCTTCTCTCTAAGTTCGTAAGTCTCAATATTGGGTCCTTATTGAATAAAAAAAAATATAAGAATTATTTAATTTTTTATTAATAGAAAACATAGCATGGAGAGCATATGTGTGGATTAGTTGCATGCTCAAAATGCTGCTCTCTGGAAAGGTATTGGTAAAGTTTGGCGTTGGGTTAGGTAGAGCATCAAATCGTCTGCGGGCAGTGGTATTGAAACCAGTTTTAGTTGGATCCCTGGGTCTACTTTGATCGTCCCTCACAGTGTTTTGATGTAAGACTAATTCCTGATGACCAGCAATTTCGTTACGGAGGTGGGTGTTTGGAAATAGAAGCTCATGATCAACCTTAACCACGAATGATAAGTACACTACTTGGTCTGTAGAGCTCGACAGGGACACCAGAGAACCAAAGCTGGGAACTTTTCTGGAATTGGGGTGGACCTCAAAGAATTAGAACGTTCTTGTGGATTGCGATGGACAGACTGCTCATGAGTCTTGTACTGGCTCGAAGAGATATGAGTACGATTGGTACCTGTCCTCTTTGTGGGTCTGATCCTGAAAATGCATTACATGCATTACGGGACTTTTTTAGATCGAAACAGGTTTGGCTTCACTTGGTTCCAACTCAGGCTACAGATCTTTCGGTGTCTAATCTGGCGAAGTTACCTTCAAACTATGATGTGTTTGGTTTTGTCGGAACTTAGTAAGTTTTGACAAAGGATCAAACTAGGTAATTTACTTAAATTATCCAAGACAAAGAACCTCCGTGTCAACGTCAATTCGATGGGTTTTAAAGTGGCAGTAGGAGCTCAGTCCAAGTTCAGAGATGGCCTGCCTATCATTTGGTCTCCCCAACCTGAGGGGTGGTTCAAGTTAAATCCTGACAGTGCTTTCAATCTCCATTCAGGTCTAGCTTCAGCAGGTGGTTGGCTAGAGATTCAGATGGAAGGTGGGTGAGAAAAGCTTCCTGATGAAGCTTGGCAGATGTTGAGTAACGGGTGCTGAAATTTGTAAATTATATTTATAGTTATTTACGAATTAGTGAAAAAAAAAAAAAACTTTAAATATTTTTATTTATGATTGTTAAAAATATTCAAAACAGAATCAGATATTACACTTTTCACTTCCATAATTGGTATCATCTTATGAGTAGCAAACCCACAGCAGCAACTATAACAGTGGAGGGAACTCCAAACATAAGATGCTTCCAAAAAGTTAAGTTGTACCCAAATTGTGGAGCACGCCTGGCCTGCTCACACACTATCAAGTTGGCAGCTGATCCCAATAGTGAAAGGTTTCCAGCTACAGTACTCACCCAAGCTAAGAGTAGCCATGCCTTCTTCTCATCGGCCGCAGAAATTGCAGCTGCTGATGCTGCCACCCGTCCTCCAAGCAAGAGAACTGTGATGATATAGACGTGTTTATAAAATGCTTACGCATAAATCACTCAAAAACTCATGGTATTGATGCAGCATAATCGTTTATAACAAGAACCATATTTTCATACTTAAGCAAGGCTAGTCTATTAGCAATGTTATCAATTAATGAGGTAAACAGTTGCACAGCAGTGTTGAAAACTTAGAACCGAGATTTTCAAAGCATAATATACAAGTAGAATGTTTAACATACCTGTTGGTACATTTGAGGCCAAATTTGACAGAACGAGTATGACTACAGCAAGAACTGCTGTCCCAGCAACATTATCTATCTTTGCATGAGGCTCCATGAAGTCCCACAGGGAACTTGGAATTCCAGTTTTGTTAAAGCCATCGACCGTGATAAACATTCCACAAAAGAAAATTAAGAGTGAGTAGGAAACCTGCACAAAGAACAGGAAATAAAAATTTTCAACATCACATTTCCGAATATACTTGTAACAATTTTAACAATACCAAAAAAGAAAAATGATTTTAACAATACTTGTAACAATTTTAACAATACCAAAACAGAAAGCACTGTCTTCACATATTTTACCTTCTCAAGGCATGGTCGAGCATCCTTGAAATCAAGAACAACAAGTGCAAGTGCAGCAGTAACTGCAGTCCAAGACATGTTCAGACCCAGAAGCAACGCAATAAGCATCCCAATGGTGACAAGGTAAACACATGATTTCCACAACACCCTTTTCCATTTTGTGGAAAACTCTCTGTTTTCTCCTGATAATTGCTCAGCTGATGCATCTCTCAACCTGTCCATTGATGCTATCCTCTTTGAAAGAATAATTTCCTCCCTCCCTACTCTCTTTGATAGAGTAAGGTCATCCTTCCTCTGAGAAAATCCATCAGGTGTTGCCTCTTTTGATGCATTTGAATTCCTTGCAGACTCATATGTGCTGCTAGGGACACTGTGGGTTTCGTTCTCAGTAGAACTTGCTCGGTTTCTTAGCGTCTCAGCATGGTTTACATGCCCATTCATATTAGGGTAGCTTTCCATGCTCATGACCTCCGATATGGAGTTCCGTTCTTGAGAATTTAAAGATGCAGAATGCGACATAGTAGCTGGTGAAAATCGATGAAAATTAACATCCTCATCTGCAACAACTTCTGGAGTTGCATTTTCTTCATCCTTCTGAGGAGAAGATAACAACCTCCAGTACGTACACATAAGAATTATAATATTCACCAAGATTCCCACAAGCATCGCAGGGAGAATTCCAAACAGAAATTTCCCAAAAGAAATCTTACTTTGAACAGCTATAACCAGGTTTTGGGGGTTGCCAATAGGAGTAGCAGAAGACCCAATATTTGCACTTGAGGCAAGGGCAAGTAGGAAAGGGTGAGGAGGAAGGTTATGTTGCCTAGCAATTTTCAATACAAATTCAGTCAACACTACACAAGAGGTGTCATTTGTGAAAAAAGCGCTTGAAATAGCAGAAATCAGACATATTCGACAAAGCAAGTCCTTGGCTCCCTTGCTTTTCCATGAGAGCAACTTACCCAAGTATTTGAACATGTCTGCTCTCTCAAGATAGGTACTTACAACCATTGTTCCAAAGAGAAGACCGAGGATTGGTAGATCAATTGCAGCATACGCTTGATCTGGAGTTACAACTTGGAATATAACCATAAGCATAGCTCCCAAGAGGGACCCTGCAGTCCTCCCAACAGGTAAAAAAGGGACAGCAGGAAAAACAGCCAGTATCCAGAAGAAAGCAAAGGCAATTGAACCTAGAATAACTTTTGGAGTGGAAGACAATGCCATTTTTGCTTTTTAATATTCTTGTTTGTATCCTAAAGATTAAAACTTTATTGAGTAGGCCTCCAGTTGATACCAAGACATTTCCTTAAAAATTGATACTGTAGCGACTGCAAGATTCAGTCCTGAAAATGTCACACATAAAACTATTAAGTTGAAGAACTTAAAAGGATCTGAGGACATATCAACCAAACAGCTAAGGAGCAGACAGTGGTCAAACAAAAAGTTCAAACAGCAAATTCACAATCCAATATTTAACATGGAAATGAAATTGCTATATATACTATAATACTAGTCTAAATATACTCATGTATCTTATAGCCTCTTTAATAAGAAAAACTAAAAATTCAATCACTTTGCGAGCTCTACTCGTAATTAAAATTTACCATTATCCCATATTCAGAATTCAAAATTTATCATCTCTGGAACAGAATAGACAATAATTCAATTAGCAGAAGCACAGAGCTACATCAATGGTGGCATTCCAGTTAAAAATTCTGAGTTGCATCTTAAGCAAACCTGAGAACCCATTATCAGGAACACTCCACAGAATCAAAATAACAAAACAACACGCAGAAAAAAAGGGGGCATAATCTTAGAATTGAATGTCAGGGCAATGGTTAAGCTACAGATAACACCAACAAGAAACTGAAGCCACTTGCTATTTTGATTTAAATCCTTAAAGCAAACCAACACAGACAAATGCAAAAGCCTTCTCATATCAAAATGCATAAGTGAAAACAAGAATGAAACATAATCTCACCTGAGCAGAGCAAAGAGTTGTAAAGTAAAGAAACAGAGTGGGTGATAGTGGACCGGCAAAAGGAAGGAATAAAGAGCCCAACTTTTTCCGATCTAATTCAATCACTTTGTTCCGTACAAAAACGAAATTGGATAAAAGAAAGATTGGACTGGATGGGTGAATTTATAAGGAGGAGTGACTTCAACAAGTGAGGTGTTATCATTTGGAGAAGAGAGCATTCTCTTGGACGACAGATCATCTCACCTGCCTTCAGTATATGCCTCTCTTTTTATTATTATTTGCAAAAATCCAAGTACTGGTGTGCCTACAGCTTATCCAAAAACATTTTTATAAATTATATATTTTCAACTGACACTGTAAGCTCTTTAATGTCTCTTCCTAATCACTTCAGTCAAGAAAACCTTTTTTTTTTAATCATTCATTAGAAACATCATCCTAGACTTGCTCAAAAAAAACACACACACGCACCCATCTTAGACCCCACCTTTATTCTGTAAAGAAATAATTGACATGTTGGATCCATGTTTTGTAGGCTATATCATCTTCTATATTATTACTAGTTATTTTTTGTGTTTTCGAAATTTTAATAACTTTAGCATAATTAGTTAAAAAGAAATTAAAATTATAACAATTTAATCACATATAATTCAAGATATAAATATTTTGTAAATTATATTTTTTATTTAATAGATAAATCTATATTATATTGATGAACTGCAGAGTAAAAATTTATCTTTTTTTAAACCGTAAATTATAATTTTTGATTGAATGGGTCAGTGTATATAAAGCTAAAGATAGTTATTTTGTAACAAATAATAAACGTTGAGCCATGGCCCTTTTTCTTTTTGAACAAAGCTGTGGAGTGTTTAAGAAACAATAGAAATTAAGAGAGGTTGAATGAGTCTGCTAAAAGCGGAGCTGTGGCGTTGTGAGAAAAACCATTAGTTAAACAGCAAAAGTCAAACGATAATTATGAATTATCCCCGTAAATTACGTTTGTTTAAATAGGTCATTATCCACTCAACGTAAGTGATCACATAATCAGAATTATTAACACTAGTGTCGGGTCGGTAACAGAATGATAAACTATTAGGCCTAGACTATATATATATACCTCAATCAATCGATTATTAATAGTAAGGCTTCTGCATATTCCTACTCTGTTTAATAATTAACTATATATATATGGATTGTTATTATATAGTAGCCACCCACCCAAGCTACAAGCAGGCCATATGGTTCTCAATTATTTTGTCAAAAACTCCAACTTTAATGGTTGCCCAGTTTCACTGTGCTTCAATCTAATCCGCTTAAAATCTCGTTCCAACCTAAAATGTTGTTTGAGGAAAATAACCCTTATCTTAATATTATAAACTGGACTAAAGAACATCATTATCAAGGAAACAAATAATATAGAAATCGACATTTTTCTTTTTATTGCGCAACTAATTCGTACCTTAATGAAACGACTATTTCTTCATTGTCATCGGGTAGCACAAAAAAAGACCCATATATGTATTATGTGGGTAATGCATGGAGAAGGTTACCGACTTTATAAATAAATATTAGTTAATTGCGTAAGCAACAAGAAGCAAGTGTTACATCCACTATTCTTGGGGAGGAAGATAACATTACTATTACGTGTTATATAATTATTATTTTTTTCAATATATATACAGTAGGTGGTATTATTTGGCGAATCGGTAACAGGACCAGTTAAATTTTTTAAAATTCTTGGAAGGCAGGCTTGAAGAGAATCTGATCAGATATTGATGCCGACAGCGGATGGAAGGATTTTTTTTATATAATATTTGGCAGTAATAAAACCTTAATATATAAGTAAACCCACATAAGCTAATCTAAATTAAGTACAAATTCACTCATCTGCCCAACTCCACGTAATTAGATTTACATCACTCAATTTTGAAATATATAAGTCAACCAAATCCTGACTTTTATGATCTGTCGGTCCTAACTCAAACTTGACAAAAAAATATAATGTTTTTTTTCCTTTTTTTGTTATTTTCTATTTTGTTTATTTTTTTTATTTATAAAAATACAGTATATGTTACAAAATTTTGTTATAAGAATATTTATACGAAGGAAAAAAAAAAATTGAATAGAGACATTTTTCCTACTTGCACTATTGAGTTAATCAATCCATACCTTAATTGATAAATTCTGCTCCAGCTAGAGATGTGCAGCACAAGAAAATCTATACACTCTGAGATCTTCAACTCAGGAATTTTTCGATGTTTAAGTTAAGACTTCATGAAACATGATACGTACCTGATCTATAACTGATTCCTTTTCGATAAATTCATCATAATCCATAATTGAAGATGATTATAGGTTTAATTGTTGAATTCTTCTTGATTTCATTATCCATAACCGAAGATGATTAGGTTTAATTATAGAATTTTACTTGATTTTTAAGTTTAGATCATACCCATATTCTCCTGATCAGTAGTTTATTCTGGACTTTTTGAACTTTATCGAATCTTTTGGGCTCTATGGAAGACCCATTTGTTTATATCTATTACCATTAATTAAACTAACTCTATATTTCTTCATTGTCTTCTCTTCTGGTAACACGAATTAAACGGATGTGGCAATTTGCAGAGACCCATATGCCAAGGTTATTGACTTTATAAATAATAAAATATTATTTAATTGCGTAAGGGACAAGAAGCAAATGTTACATCCACTGATACTATTCTTGGGGAAGAAGATTACATTGCAAAGGTAATACGTGTACCTATTGTAGAATATTTTTTCTTCAATATGTTTTATGCAGTAGCTCGTATCATTTTGAATAAGAGGGTGAATTCATACCATAGATGGACGAGAATATATATATAGATATTTTACATGACCGATAGTAGTCGAGTCGACACACTACTAAATTCAAATTTGATCAAACTCTTTTTTTTTAACTCGAGTTCGACTCAATTAAATAACTGATATACTCAAACTCGATTCAATTCGATTCGACTAATTAAATAAATTTTTTAAAATATATATTTTAAAATATTTAAATTTAATTTGAGTTCGATTTTGAGGACCAATTTGATAAGGTATATTTATAATTATATTAAAATAAAAAGATAAAATGATAAATATACACAACCTCAATTAAACTCGTGAATCTATCAAGTCATATATTTAGGAGTTCGAACTCGACTTAATAATCTACTCGAATAGTTCGGGCTCGACTTAATAATAATTGAGTCGATTTTAAACTTTTTTCAAATAAATCTTAAATAGTTCATAAGTTGACTTAACTCGGTTACATGGATAGGGTTGAGGTTACTTTCAAAGGAGAGAATGATCATATGTATAATTAGCAGTAATAAAACTTTATTATATACATAGACGTAAGCTAATCTAAATTAATTAGAAATCCCCTTGCTTACCAAACTCCACGTAATTGGATTCAGATCCGTGAAGTTTAAAATATTACCGACTGCTTTTGTTTATATATATATTTCTTGTACTGTTTGAAAGAGAACAAAAGGAAAACAAGAAGAAGCTCACTAATTTAGTCAACCAGATCACGGGTTTTATCTGGTCCTATCTGCAACTTGACAAGAAAATCCAATGCCATTAGAGAGAGTTACTTGTTGATTAAAGTCCAAAACAACCCAACATTTACTGATTTACCAAAACAGAATAATAGTAATGATGGGTACCAGTTTTGATTTCAAATTTGCATTAGTAAGCAGTAGCTAGCTATCTATCTATCGGGTTAGCTAATTTTTTAGACTATCCATCACATTTCAGTAATCAGACCATTCAATCACATTCACATTACAGGCCACAGTCACATACGACTAGCTAGCTCAATAACCTTTTAGAAAAGTAAAAGCCAGATGATGAGCATAAAAGCCCAACGGCAACAGCAACAGCAACGCGCTTTTGGTGTACTCAGTAAACGAAATTCATGTGACCCCTCCCCACCCTGCAGTACCCTTTGAATGTACAGCAGAAAATGCTCTGCTTGCAACAGTTTCTTGCTCTTTTCCATTGTGCACGTAACCCATTCTGATGTGGCTGGTTCCATTTCTTGGGCTTTATATGCATATATTAAAAAAAGGGTCTCCAAAAATATAAAAGAATAAGGTTCGATTTAGCCTCAAATTTTTTGTAAAAGTTCAATTTGATTCAAAATAACCTTTTTTGTCATTTCAATCCAAAACTTTCATTTTATGTCATTTAAACCCATTTCATGGAGCATGTAACACATCTCTATTTGAAGGTGTGTCTACAATTTTAAAAATTGTATTATTAGGGACATTGTACAATTCAAAAAATATTAAACTAGGGACTTCTTTTTCACATGTAAACCAACCCACCTCTTCCCTAAAAAAAAAAAAAAAACCAACCCACCTCTTCCCTAAAAAAAAAAAAAAGAAAAACCAACCCAGATCCAAATCTTTCCTCCACCGCATCATGGACACCAACCACCCTTTTATTTTCAGAGCTCCTACCATCGCCAGACACATTCAGAGGTCCATTTTCAACTTCCATAAGATCTGGATCTTGTACCTGATCCATTTGAACATCCATCGAGGAGCTGAAGAAGGCTCTTTTGCTCTCAAAACCGATAATGGTCGTGGCCGAGGTGGTGGTGTTGATGTCTAAGCACATGGTAAAGGTGAGGTTCTGTATGGAGAAGAAACCACCGATCAACTTAAATCCATAATAAATGCCCATGCCCATCATTTTTTAACTTCAAAATCCATTTTGATTTCAGAATTGAACACATGTGTTGTCTTCCTTATAAATTCACTGCATCACACTCCAATTCCATACCATCAAATCAGCGGTTCAAATCCCTTCCTCCGATTAGGTTTGATCCCACCACATTAGTGATTCAAATACTATACCATTTTGAATTTTATCCAAATCAAAATAACACAAAATGATTTTAACATTTTTTCCCTCATTGCTTTTCGTGGCACTTGCAGCCCTGGCTTATGCAGCGGACACCATTTAGAATGATTTATGGCAATTACAGGTGCCCTCTAAAGTCTGATCCTTCATGTGGCAAGCATGTTTTGATTACTTACCACAAATGTTGCTATTTTATCTAGAAGAGTCATGATGATCGCAGCGGACTGTCATCTTTGTGGATTGAACAATGAGTCTAGTGTGCACTTATTCTGTGAATGCGATCTTAATAAGGAAGGATGGGTGCAGTCATCATTACCGTTTTTCTATCACAACCATCAAAATGTTAGTGATTGGTTTCAGTGTTTATTTTCTCACTTGAATTCTGAAGAGAGAGCTCTTTTTGCTGTCATTTGTTGGATTTTGTGGAATTGCAAGAATGCCAAGGTTTGGAGAAATGCTCACTAGACGACGACTTTCATTTTGAATCACTCAGGCTACTGGACCTAGATGATCAAAAGGTTAATATCGGGTATGATTTTGAAGCTCCTCCTCCTCGACTGATTACTTTTAAAGAAGAACAAATGGTAGCTTATTAACATTTGTGCATAAAAGAAACGAGCTTGGTGATGGAGATTGTGGAAAGCATGGGCATGGATAATTGAGGTATAAAAGAGACATTAGGATTCTTGGTTTGGTTGAAGAGTAAGAGAGTGGTTAAGGTAACCCAAAGAGGAGTAAGAGCGCTGGAGCTTGAAATTGAGAATTAGGTGATGATGGAGATTGTGGTGGTAAAGAAAGGCGTGAATTTGATGAATTTGGTCTATGGATTTTGATTTATCAATTATGGCTGCAAGCTTTTCCAGTGATGGGTGGTTGACAATGGTGGAGAAGCAGCTCGTCGTGTTTGTGTTTGATTAGGGCGGTAGCAGTGGTGGGGGAGTTTAGGAAGAAGGTAGCAAATGACTTTAATGGGTTGAAGAAAAAGAGAAAAAATTAATTTGATGTTGATTTTTTATGCAATTTTTATGAATTATTTTTACTGTTAATTTTTATTTTTTAATTATTTGTAATTTGTTTTTAGAGTTTAATAAGGAGGCGTGTTACACGCACCATGAATTGGCAAAAAATGGACTTAAATGATACATTTAAAGCAAGTTTTGGGCTGAAATGGCAAAAAAAGTAATTTTTTGTCAAATTGAACTTTTACAAAAAATTTGAGAGCCAAATCAAACCTTATTCCAAAATATAAATAAGTTGTCATTTCTAATATTTTTTGGGGGTTAATTGTTCAAAAAGAAAGTAGCAGTACTAGCAGTAGAGCCCACTTACGTTGGTCACAGGCTGTTTCTTTCTTTTCTGTCGATTCATTTGTTAGGACAAGTAGGTCAGGACAAAGACGTAAGAGTTGGCCGTAACCTAACAAACACTATGTCCATTTTATCTTATCTTTCAGTTCGCCATCACAATTCCTTCACATCCGATCAACCCATAAATGGCATTTCATACCATACATCCCCTAAACAAGTTTTTCAGTTGAAACTCAAAACTAACTGTTGAAATTGAATCCTTATCTTTTGCATTACAAAGCAAACAAACACAGTTGAATTACTGACACAATCTAGTTTCTGCATTCTATACTATAAGGGTACCATCCATTTTGCATCTAACTTGCACACATTCGTTAAAAACGACAACTACATTCACTTTGTTTTGCTATTTACAGAGTTCACTACAGTTGTGAGATGGGAAAAGGCCGTACGTTATCTCCATAATCATTACGCTGTTGCTAGAGCCCGGCTGTTACTCGTGCCAATATTTATTTTATAATTTAGTATTAGTAGCCGAAAAGTAATATCTTTTCCTAGTACATGCAAAAGGTGATTATTATGCTATGCTAATGTTAAAGAAACAGAACCCCATGTGGCATGCATTTTCCTGTCTATACCTCGAGGGTCAAGAATAGATTTCTAATTTCTTCCACGACTCTCCAAGTCAGAAACCATACAGCACCCACTGCTGATGATACACATGCAAAGATATCTCTATTCTTTTTAAAACAAATACAGATGCAATGATGATTATGTGTCGCATTTTCTTGCATAGGGCTCAAGAGTAGCTTTCTATGTTAACCCTTTTGATTAATCATCGAAAAAATGCCCATCAAACAAGTTGATGATTTTACATGGCACCAACACACAAGTAGACAAAACAGCAACGGGGACATCTAACAGATGCAAACAGCAATTAATGGAGAAGCAGATAGAGAAATGAACATTACCCCCTGCTTGTCAGTTTGAAAACGTCAACCAAGGCCGCGGGGAGGCATTTGGTGGAGGCAATCTGCATCTGACTAGCATACAGATAAAGAGCTGGCATACAGATAAACATCAAGCTGCAGCCTAATAGAACAGAAACCTCACCTGTACATGAAATTACATACAACCACCTAAGGATCATAATAGAAGTCACAGGTTATTGTATAGCCAAAACTATTTTTTCATTATTACACAAGAAAAGTAAAACAATCCAGAAACAAAGCGCCTATATGCGAATGCTATTTTTGTATAACATCCAACTAGAGACCAAAAAAAATAATGAAAAGAATGCTCTATTAATTCTCACACTAAATGATCCCTACAAAATATTCTCGCTCAGAAATTGTCATTCAGATCACAACAGATTAATATCCTTCAACTTGTGCTATCTTAATTCATCATCATGTGATCCCAGATTAAAAATCGTATCCGCGAAACATTGTTGTCTTCAGAATTACATCTGAGAGGTTAGGCATACGATAAAGCCAAACATGTTTGACATTACATACATTCAGGGCGGGGCAATATTTGCATAGTTTCAGTGTCAGCTAACCTCTGGCTGCAACAATGGGAAGAAAGTCCAGTTGTTTGCAGAGCTGATAGTGGCCTTGTCAGGAAGCTCTTTTGAATTATCAAAGTTGAACTCTTTGATTGATCCAAGAGTGATAGATCGTTGTTTTCTATAGCAGTGCTCCTCTTCCATTTCTCCTGATGGTTTTTCAGGAGTTGCATTGGAAGTTTCCCCAATAGCCAAATTTTCATTATTCATTTGCAATGTCCCACTTTTTATTTGGTCCTCTGCTAACCTGTCCTGTGGACATTCTGAGAAAGTTCTACTTGATGTTAATGATTTGTTTTCAAGACATCGTGCAACCTCTTCACCGCTCAACTCAAATGAAACTCTATGATCAACTATAGTTTCATCAGTTTTAGATCCATTTTCTGAGTTGGCAAGGGATGCAACCTCAGAAATCTGGTATTCCAGAAAGAAACCATCTCGTGGGGCTGGTCCTGCACCATCAGGTGTCAAAGAACCTGAACCAAGCCTTGACCGCAGCCCCACACCATCTGGAGTCACAGTTCCAGAGCCGAGCCTTGAACCAAGCCCTAAACCATCTGGAGTTACAGTTCCAGAACCGAGCCTTGAACCAAGCCCTACACCATCTGGAGTCACAGTTCCAGAACCAAGCCTTGAACCTAGCCCCACACCATCTGGAGTCGCAGTTCCAGAACCCAGTCTTGAGCCCCATTTTCGAGTGGTAAAATGTTCGAAGCCCAAGAGCTTGGGAGGAGCTTCCCCCATACGGAATTCAATGGAGTATCTATCAGGAAAGGGAGAAGAGGTGCCTGAATTTGAGATCACAGAACCTGGTGAAATTAGTTGACCACCTGGGCTTCCTGGATATAATGGATATGACTGGAATTCATAATGGGATAAAGCAAATTTTTGATTGGTGCCACTGTTTCTTCGAGCACGCTCCAAAGAAGATGTCAGAAGTTGAGCAAATGGCACTTCAGGGGAAGAAGGCGTAGTCAGCTGAACAGATTCAGGAGGCGGAGTGAAAGGAGCAGTGGACGGTTCAGTGGTGAAAGCTGAAAACACAGGCGGCGTGACTAGCTGGGTTTCATGTGCATAAGGACCTATGGCAAAAATAGATGAAGGTCCACCTGGGGAGTAGGCATTCACAGAAAGGGAAGTGAGAGAAAGCAACCCTGCAGGTGATTGGGTGGCAGAAGGGGGATCAGATTGGAGGAATGAAGCAGGAGAAGAGGGAGGAGCAATAAAAGGAACTGCAATAGCAGTTGAGTGTGATTGATTTTCAGCAGAAGGCACTGCAGCTCCCTGTACTTCAGGTTCAGGAACAAGAATAGCATGACCAATTCGCTTGCTATTTCTATGGGAACCAAAACACCAGTAGAGACTCCAGCAGCCTCTCCATCTTCTTTTCTGCATCACAACAACAAAAGAGAAAAGATTATGGACAGCTAGTTCCATGAGAACCAAACCTTTCTTCTTTACATCCTGCATATAAGCATCAGATGCATAGACAATAAAAGCAATTAAATTCAGAAGTATCTATTGCTTTTGCCCATTAACACAATTAAATGACCCTCTCACCACCCACCCGGCCAAACAAGTAAAAGGAAGCAAATTGCTGCTCAGCCATCCGACCACAATAGCCACCCATTTCAACAAGGAAATATTTATTACGCAATTGCAAAAAAGAACTCGTTGCAGCAAAGACTTTGGAAATTTGGGAGAACTCCTAGACGTCATTTCTAGGCTAAAGCTGTCCTAATTATATTGTTTCACTTGCCATCTGAAGTGAGATTCTCTTATTGCTGTATCCACATCATGTTTCACGCTTAGCTGAATGGGGAAATGAAACTATTACCTTCTTTTTTTTAAAAAAAAGTGTAAATTATTGAAAGGATACAAAATTATATGAGTAAAATCTTTGTTGCCTTGTCCGTCTCCCCTGTTTTAGAATCAAGAGCACAAAAGAAAGTGAAAAACCAAAACAAGCTCTAACTGTCAACTGTCCAAATTCAAGATTATTATTCGCAAGATAGGAACTTTCATTTCTAAAAATTCACTATTCCAAAAAAAGTAAAGAAAAAAAAAACATAAAGTTTCACCTCTAAAAGTAGAATTTCACAATACAAAGCAAGACGGCTCGAGAAAGCCATAATCTCAATTACTTGAAACGTTTTTTTCTCAGCTACAGCTACGACGTACAGACCTCAAGATCCGACTATTCGATTTTTTTTTCTCTACAAAAAAAAATTGTTTCTTTCTAAAAAAAAAAGCAAAACTTCACTAATTGAAGTAAATGTCTAAAAAACTAATAATTCAATAAAATGAAACTTAAATTCAGTTCCTTGCATTATTTTTCTCAGTTCCAATACAGAAACTGAAAGCTGCTGGTTTTGAAATTAAAAAAAAAAAAAGTAAATAGAGAAGCGTTACCTGAACGGTGGTAGGCTGGACACGAGACTCGGCGGTGACGATGGCAGTGGCAGCGGCGTTTATTGTATCAACGCTGCTGTTAACGCTTCTCATCTTTGAATTGGATGCGTGAAACGACAGAGTTTCGATAACATATCAGGTTTGTACTGATTTCGATCTTCTTCTTCTTCTTCTTCTTCAAGTGCAAAAAGATCAGAACGAGAGAGAGAAAGAGGTCAAAACAGTGAAATAAGAATAATAAATCAAAGGCATATGATATATAGATCGTGAGTGTGCGATCAATAACACTTTCTTCTTCTTCTTCTTCTCCTTCTCTTTCTTTTTTTCTTTTTCTGCTTTCTTTTTTTATTTTTATTTTCTTCTCTTCTATTCTCTTCTCTCTCTCTCTCTCTTGTTTCAGTTTCCGTTAACTTTCCCGTCCTTATCCTCCTTTTTTTTTTTACAACTTAATTATTTGCCATGTCATCACTTAACTATGGATTGGTCCCACCTTATTTTATTTCTATTTTTTTATTTTTTTAGATTTGGAATAAAGTATGTAATTATTGTTCTTGTATATAATCATTATTGATAATAGTCTCTTTTCTCCAATTCGCCAACTATAGAATTGTCCAATAATATAATTCCATTCAAAATATAAATAGATTAAAGGTTGAATTTTTTATTTTTTCTTTATTTCAAAAATAATAATTTCAGTTTTTTCAAAAAAAAAAAAAAGTAGAAGTTGTTTAGCACTATGCATACAAAATGTACTTACAACTATAAGCTAATTTATGAATTTACAAGTTCATAACAAGATCGCTAATTTTGGAGCTCTGAAAAAATCGACTCAATTTAATTTAATTAAAATTTTTATAAATATTAAATGTTAAAACTAATTTCACTAGAAAAAATTAAAAAATAAAATTCAAATTTGATCAAAATTAAAAAAAAATACTCTTACAATCTTGTCCATATATAATAAATATTCGACAATGAATATTATTATTAAATAATTTTTCATAAGATATATTAAATTTAACTTAAAAACCATAGATTTATATTTTAAAAAAAATATTAAAAAATTATTTTCCATTTGTAATCTAATAGTTCAGGTAATGAATATTATAAAATGAAATTATAAATTCAATTTCTCTTTTCCTCTTGACATCACAATTATTAAAAATATATATATAAGAAAATTGCTTTATTTTTATATATGTATATGTATCCTTTATAAACGTAGTCCTAATCCTACTTCCTATAAACCTGATTATGGGACAAAGAAAATAGATTATGACAAGGTCAGGGTTGCTCAACTAGTGTAATTATGTGTTGTTTTAAGGTCAAAACAAGTAAATCTAGCAACAAATATTTATTTTTTATTATTCTTGTTATTATTTTCCCCTACAAGTGTGTTGTGCGTGTATATATATTATACAAAGGAGCGGTTATGTGGGCCGATGAGCGGCAGAATGAAGTTACAAAAGTAGCCTTGAAAAGAAAAGAAAATGACAAAAGAGGGATGTAGTTAGGGCAGGCAAAACTAACTAACAAGAAGGTGGCGTGAGTAATTGTGGAGTGTCCGTCTTATTAAAATTTTGTGTACATTGAATTTGATTTTTTTTTTATTTTTTAAAGCGTGACTCTCGTGACCTCATTTGGTGTCCTTCCCTTCCCATGTGGTACCCCATACGCTAAAGAATTAAGTATCGTTTCTCATCGCAACGATCTCAACCGTCCGCTGTGTTGACTCATCGAATACAATTGTAACCAACCAAAACAAGATCGAAACGGCAACTCATATGAAATCCTTCCTGGTCACGTGGCCTGCATGTGGCTTTCCTCTCTGTCACGCGGACAACATTTGACCCTTATATTGTTCTTATTTTAATTCTACTTTCATTTTATAAAGTTCTTCTTCTTTTCTATTTCTTATTTTTTTTAAATTAGACTCTAATTTAAGATCAATTTGAATATAAATAAAATCATAAGTAGACTTTTGTGATGTAGTTAACTCGTATAATATAAGATTAGCTCTTGGATAAGTGCTCTTAATCCCATATGCATATCGTGCTTTTCACTTATTTTATGTATTTTTCTTCGTTTACAATGAAACATGCATATTCATGCATTGTTCAAACATAACAAAATAATATAAATAGTTGTTCAAAAAAAATATACGGATGACTATATAGTCCAAAAAAAAGTTATTTGCTGCCAATAATTTTTGAAAGCAACTAAAAAAATTGTTTTCATTTAAAACATCATCTTTTTTATAGTATATACAGTTATTTTAAATAATTATTAAAAAAAATTAATACTCTCATAAATTTATTCGGATCGAATTAACTTAGGTAAAATTTATATTATGTTTGGATGTAAGTAATTTGAGTATGAATTTAGATTTCAATTAAATTTCTTATTTGAAAATTACATAAATTCTATTAGAATTTGAAATAAATTCACAAAAAATTTAATAGCTTATTTAATAAAGATTTAAAATGACACGTAACTATATGTTTGTAGTTATTTAAAATTCTTATATTTCAAATCTATCCAAACACACTTTTAATAAATTTTAAATAACAATAGTTTAAAAAAGTTATTTGCTAAAAGCATAATTGAATGGTCTATTAAAATATCAAATAATTGATGCATGATTTAATTATATATAAATATGAAATAATTTATGACCTTGAGAGCATAGGAGAGCTACGGGTCAAATAATTAAATTATACTTTTCAGTTAAATATCTTATCTCTATGCTGAGATGTTATATGCGGGGTTAGACATGATTAACAATTTAATTGAAAATAGATTGTTCAAAAAATAAAATATCAACTTAAAAAAGTATTAAACAATAATTAGTAAATTACTAAATTCTTTGAATAAATAGTAAAAAACAATTCATAATTTTAAGATGAAACTAGTAAAAATTTACCGTTGTCATAAATATGTTGCAGCAACAATGGCAATTGAAAACACATGACATGAATGATGATGATGATGTTAACAATTAATATCCAAACAAATGGCACCAGACACAGAAAGCTACAGAACGAAACCACAAAATGCATGGATCCCTCTCCATTACTCTCTTCCTGTTACCACTGCATCCAAACTCATAACACATCAATACAGATACAGTGCCGCTCCATCTACTATATACATATATATATATATATATATATATATATATAATACATTTACAATCCCTTATACTTAATATAATTTATCGGTTGACATATAAATTTATAGTTTTATTATTTTAATACTTAAATTTATATAAAATATACTAATTTAATAACATAATACACCTACCACTCTGTTTCTTATAATATTTAACACTTCTATTTATAATTTTTATTAATAAAACACTCATAATATAGCACATGCTCTTCCATGCTAAAAACATGCTGATTTTATAAGAGTTTTGTAGGAGCAAGCACTATATACCCTTATAAAATTTGCTAAAAATATTAATTAATTTTTATTTTATTTATTCAAACACTTAATTGTAAATAAAAATAATTCAAACACCGAATCAATAACATTAAAAAAATTGGGACATCATTCACGCATTTTATCCCTAAAAAAATAGTTATAGGGCAGGGTGCTTGGAAGTTGCAAAAGCCCATTCCTTGATTTGGGAACAAAACCAGCCCCAAAAATTGCAACTCCCACTCCATTCTATCGTCATACAATAGCATTGAATGAACCATAAAATAAAAAATATTATTATGAAATTGGCACTAATACTATATAAATTTCCTTCTATTCTATTCTATATTTATTCAATTATTCCTATTCACTGATTAATAATGGTCCATGACACACCACTCGAAGACCCACTTGAAAACCACATTAATCCACTCTCTCATCTCAAGAGTCCTTGACATGAAAAATCATGCAATACTCAAGGGTAACATAGACATAATAATAATATTATCTAACCAGTCTGAGAAGGATAGTAGTAATATTCTATTCCGATTAAAATATTTAATTGAAAACATAATTCAATATCCAAACCTTTATTCTTCAATTTTTAGCCATCAGAATTAGCTATTTAAGGTAGTTGTTCAAAAATAATGATATCAAAATATTATTATTAACTTTAAATCTTTTAATTTGTTTTTGTCACTTTGGGACAAGGCAACTTTTTGTTTTAGCAAAAAATATGTAATATTGATTTTTTTTTTTATAAAGGTGTGCACGTGTGCATAGCCACTTGTTTGATGGATTTTCGTGCAAAACCCTCGTGTGTGTAAGATAGTGACACACACACACTACTACTACTCTCGCTCTCCCACTTTCCGTTTCTTTTCTTTTTTCCTTTTTCGCAAAATTCACAATCATTTTAATTACTTGCACTTGCACGGGTGCATCAGTTTTACCTTTTTTCTTTTTTCCTTTTTTAACTTTCCTCTTCTTCATCATTGTAATCACCTTTTCTTTAATATTAGAAAAATTATTATTTATTTTCACTCATTATATGCTTTATTATATATATATATATATTTATTTATTTTTATTAATTAAATATAAATTTTATACTGAATGCATTATACTTTATAATTAAATTTATAATGTATATTTCAAATATTTTATGTTTAATTAATAAAATTAAACCTATGAGTTTATATTACAAATTTAATTATAAAATACAATATACAAAACTAAACAACAATTTTTAAATATATATTTTAATAAAATCATTAAATATTATACATTCATAATATTAATGAGCAAGTAAAAAATTAATTAATCTAATTATATAACCTTTTTCAAGATATTAATTGATTAAAATTTGGATTATTATCTATTTTTGTGTTTAAAAAATAAGATTAACAACAGAGCAAGAATCTCTAACAATGTTATACATTAATCTTTAATATTCTGTGATGATGATGATATCAGAGGCAGAGCAGCCCACCTCTCTTTCCTTTTCTTTTGCTTTCTCTTCATCTGAAAAGGGCCTTTTTCTCTTCTACCTTTCAACCCTTTTTTTTCCCCTTTTTATCTATCTTTCTTACTTTTTTTTTTTTCATTAATTCAGTAGATTTCAGCACTGTTTAAGTCTCTTTTAAAAGTGTTTAATTACATAAAAGTTAATCAACATGAACTTTCTCTGATTCTTCTCTTGTCACAAACAAACACACACCTAACCCCAAA
Source organism: Mallotus repandus (assembly GCA_949671775.1). NCBI lineage: Eukaryota > Viridiplantae > Streptophyta > Magnoliopsida > Malpighiales > Euphorbiaceae > Mallotus > Mallotus repandus. The sequence continues at coordinate 16,276 of CATIWM010039930.1, read as the reverse complement.
AAAAAAAAGTATCTTATTGCCTCTTTTTTACTGTGTGATTGTTTGCTTTTTTTTTTTTTCAAACTAAACAAGAAGTGGATGTTGCATTCAATACCAACTAAGTATTAACTTTGAAGTTAGTAACTTTTCACTAATTATTACATTGTAATTAATCTCTAATTAAAGGTTTCTTTACCCATTAAACATATGTTTTGATTGTGGAAAGGGTTTGGAATCATTGCAAAAAAAGAAAACACAAAAAAGTTTGGAATTCAAGTTTATATGTTGTTGCTGGGTCCATATATATACATAATATATACACTTCACAAAGAGACGATGACTATCTACAATGAGGGGGTTGGGTTAGTGCAGGTATGGTCCTACAGGGCAAAAGCCAAACCAACACACCACATGTTTAAGTTATCAAAGTAGGTGGGTGTTTATCTTTAATAAATTTTATAACCAAAAAATAAAAATTATACAGAAAAAATTCAGCTTCACATATTTGTTCCAAGATCCCTACTTTTCTTACAAATTATAATTCTTGGCCTCCTTTGACAAAATATGTAAATGTCGTTGTTAGATGCCATGCTTTTTCCCATCACAAAACACCCTAAGCATCATTTCGTAGATTGTTTTTTGCCCACCAAATATACAACTTTTTTTTTTCTTATCCCTTTTTATTATCTCAATCCACATGTAAAATCTACTGAATTAACTAAATCCATTTGATTTGCACAGATAATAAAAATAATTAATTTTTTAAATAATTAATTTATGCGAATATATATATAAATATTAATTTTTTATTTTTTTCATCTTCCATTTGCTTACTTACTACCTAAAACTGAAATTGGACCATCGCTATCTCATGATGAAAATTCCAGATACAAAACATTTCTTAATGGAATGAGCCAAGGCCAAGATTCAAGATCGAATTGTCAATTTGGTATATTTATTTATACAGCTCATACAAGTGTGGACTTCTACTAAAGCCTTTTGAGCAGGCCTGAATCTTCTTCACCAAGAGCCCAAATCCAGCCCTTAGAAGAGAAGCAAAGCAAGATAAAGAAATCTTCATCTGCTGATAGAAATAAGAACATGTTCCACATATCTATCTTCTCCCTCATCATGCTCATTCAAGATAATATTCCTAACACATGATTTCAAGTGCAAAAACACCACAATAATCTGATAATCTCCCTTAATAAATATGGCGTTGCTAATTTCAACTCCCACATCCTTGTGTTCCACATCGACGAGCACAAGAACTTCAGCTCTTTATCAGCCATCGCCGTCTTCTTCTTCTTTTATTTCTTATGATAAAAATCTGAAATTTGGTCTCTCTTCTTTTTCTCATCTGGGCATTGGTTCTGTCTCTCAATGGAGTGGTCTAAAGCATCTGGGTATCTCTCTCATGCCAATATTTCTCAATAAAGGTAACGTCTTTTTAACTTGAGTGTACATTTTTTTCATTGTCTTTCTTTCTTTCGTTCTTTTTTTTTTTTTTTGTAATTTTTGAAATGTGGTCGTGCAGAGAGGAAGCAAAAATGTAGTGGTATGGTGGTTCATGCATCTTTGTTTGGGGTTGGAGCTCCTGAGGCTCTGGTTATAGGAGTGGTGGCTTTGCTGGTTTTTGGTCCCAAAGGTCTTGCTGAGGTTAGTTGCACATGAATGAAAAATTACTTTTTTTCTTAAAAAAGAAAAAGAAAAATCCTTATCCACCTTATGGAAATTGGCAACTCGTTAATAAATTAATAAATGAATTTGAATGATGAGCTAATAGTATCGGCAGAAGTTACACTCATCTGAAAATTCGGAGGTGCTAACAGAGATCCTGAAAATGGACAGCATTTCCAATTTCCATCTTAAAGGAGGTGTAAATTCTAGAATAGTGCTCTGTGAATCAATCAGAGAGCCTTGTAGCCTGTAGAAGAACATGGGGCAATATTGAGAACTTAGCAGTAGGAGCAACCCAACCGTTAAGTGCTTTTGGTGGATCAATAATCAGTAGCATTTACCTGTTAGTATGCATGCTTTCACTTTTCCTATTTGACCTTTGGTATCTTGATTTATCTAACTGCAGGTTGCACGTAATCTGGGGAAAACCCTGCGTGCATTTCAACCCACCATTAGAGAACTACAGGTACTTCCATATAAATTTCACTTTAATTGTCATTGTATTTCTTGTGTTAACTCCATATAAATGGTGGAACGTTTTTTCTCTTCTTAATACATAAAAGGGAATCAGTATGATGCTCTGTAATGTAGGATGTTTCGAGGGAATTCAAGACCACTCTTGAACGAGAAATTGGTCTTGATGACATTCCAAGTCAAACACAAAACACATATCGCTCCAACAGAGCAAACACTGCCTCAAACCCTTCATCAGTTGCCAGCACTGAAAATTCTCCAACTGAAGCTGACCCCAGTGAGTGATCAAATGTTTCTAATATCTGCTCCAATAATGAAAAGGCAACTGAAAATTTTTATTTGGATGCATCTCACTGTGCTTTTATGTTATTCAATTTGGGATTTTCTAGTAAGTTTCCAGGGCACCTTGTTAGAGTTTTTTGCGAATTGCATTAGGTGTGACCAAGCACCAAATTTGACAAAAGTCTTGGTAGGTAGTTTGTTGCAATTCTTGGGCTTTATGATCTTTAGGTTCCAGGACAAGTGTACGATGAAGCATTTGTAGTTTAGAACCTTAGCGACGGGACAAAAGACAATGAGACGTTATGATCAGGCTTCTTCAACAATGATAACAAAATTTTGTCTTGTCTTTATGTTGAACATCATGATATAATTTCCTTGGGTGCATTGGATTTTTTGTCATTGTACTATTTTAAATTTGCAGATGGTTCTCCATCTCAAAGTAGAGCATATACCAGTGAGGAGTACTTGAAAATAACAGAAGAGCAGCTAAAAGCATCTGCTGCGCAACAGCAAGGACAGATAACCCCTCCAGCAGAAAGCCAATTTGAATCTGAAAGTAAGCCTAAAGGTTAGCCGTTCTGCACCCCTATCAATCAGTCTGTTACTCCTGATCCCCTCCAACTTCCTCACTAATTTTGACCTTTACAAGTGGATTGGTATCGATTGCTGTTGTAGAAACTTTCAGCGCAACGCCTCCGCCCCAGAAACCAGAAAATGGGGTATAACACAGCTCAGAAATGGCACAGGACGAACCACAACAGTTTCAAAGCCCGAAGTGCGTCAGCTAAGATATAAGCCTCACAACAGAGAGCAGTGGAGCTTTTTTTTTTTTTTCCTCATCATGATAGGTTGGGTTTCTCGGATTGTGTATAAAATATAATTTTGTATCGGTGCCAAGGCTGATAATGGTAGGAATTGCTAAATTTGAGGAATGAATTAGGTTTTTCATTCTTTTTTTTTCTTTTTCTTTTTTGCGTCGATGCTATCTTTGCTCAAGCAAGGTCACTCAATGGGGTCTCGGAATGAAATATAACCATTTGAATTGCAATGCCATATGCATGGTCATCAGTTTTTGTAACAATATTCCTTCTTTTGGGTAAAGTGGCCTAGTTCTTGGTGGAGAACATCAAATTCTCACTTGGTCTCGGCAAGAATTTTCCCCTTCTCCGGAAATGAGGAAAAGCATTGATGTGATGAACGCACCAGCATAACCATATTGGTAGTAGCTATTCCTTGTAGTAAAAAAAAAAATTAAAAAAAAAAAAGAAAAGAAGGGTAGAGAGAATGGAAGGGCATTTCCTTGCCATTTATATTTCAATAGGTAAAAAAATTAATACTGGGAATGGAACAACAAAATTATGGTACGGTTCGTTACAACAAATTCGTTGGTCTATGAGACTCAAAATCTATATAGTCTCCATTTGGCTGCCCACCATATCCATACATATCAAAAAGTTTATCCTCTGGTGGCATATTACCGACTTCTCTTCCTCTAAAACCTTCCATAGGTGAAGCCCAAGGAGCTGGTGTAGAAGGGGTTGAACCAGTTGCCTCCTGGTTAAAACTGAAAGCGCTAGGATTCTGGGGTGAATTTCCAGCTGTCCGTCTGTTGGAAGAAGTAGCCGTTGTTAGAGAAATGGATGTTGATTGTTGCTGCTGCTGGTTCTTCATAGGTGATTTTGGCCGTAAAGCCTCTATTTCTGGGGTAGTGATGACAAGATGAGCTGCCTCAGGGGGAGGATTTCGTCCACCTCCTCCTTGCCAAACTTTCCCATCCTTGTCGGCAAAATTCCTAACATATGCCTGTGATTTACCAAGTCTCAGGTTAATAATATGCTGGGATTAAGAAAACATCCCTGAAGTGACTACAAGATTAGTTCAAAATAAATAAAAGATACATCCAGTTTAATACAGAATGAATGGCATTACTTCTGACAAATTAAGTCTAGAAACATTCAAAAAAAATCACTCTGCTAAAAGTTGCAATTTTAGAGACTGATGATAGTTCAATATTAAATGGATTAATCTCCAATCACAATTTGCATATGTAATTACTAGTATCTCAACAAACAAATGGAGCATAAATTACTTACTTTCAGAAACATAACCAGATGATGGGTAAGCCAGAGTAACAACAAATGCAAATGACAAAGTTTCTAGCAGATATTGTACCTCTGCATTGAAATTTGATGAGGATAGTCCTTTGCCAACAGTCAACCAACCAGCTCGAATATTGTCGTCTTCACCAAAAAGCTCAAGCCTTCTGCGGCCAAGGGAAAAATGCTCAATTATACGATACATATCTTCAGGCTTATGAGTTGAACCTGCAATTCCGATAGCATAAAACCCATTAGCAAATGCTTGACTACTAAGTTATTTTGAATGCCAGGGGAAAAATTAGTAGATGTAATTAGATCCTATAATGACAAACAAAGTTCACAATTAAAGTACAATTTTATAGTAAATGCTCTTTACGAAAACATTCTAAAATACATGATGCAACCTAGTTGATGAAATATAAAGAGAAGAATCAAGGCTTGCATTAAATAGACCTTATTAAAATAAGGATAACAGAACAACAAAAAAAGTGAAACTGAAAGAGATCCACAATTAAACTCAAATCTAAATATTTTTAAACATAGAAGATAAGCCAGAAAATCTAAATGGACTTCATCCCACCACAGCCAACAATTTTATGTAAAAAAAAAAAAAAACTAACCATAAGGGGGTTCCTCAGCAATAATCACATCTGTGTCAATGTTAGCATGTATTATGTGACCATCAGTGCTGCGACGAACTGTTCCTTTGATACCCATCAAGCAGTGTTCCTTCATTGTAATGGCAGTTTAGACAAAAAGTAAATATGTTAGCAAGGAAATCATAATCCAGAAGGCAGAAAAAAAAAAAAAAAAAAAAAAAGTAGAGTGGGAAAGATGCAAATATCTCATGCAGAAGCAACTACATTACTAACTTTTGAATGCTGAAACAAAGTATGAGAGTCATGACGCAGCCCTGGAGTTGCATTAGTTTTGTTAGTCTTCACCCAACAAATATCCTCGCATCTCCGAAACCCCCACTGATGCAAGAAGAGTACAATGAACTCATAAAAGGCACAAATGATCTTGTAGAAAACTATACAAGGAAGAAAAGCAAAAGTACATTTTGGGTATTCTAATTACAAAGCATCACTTCCAAGTACCTTTTTTAAACATTGACGACCTTGCTCGAGTCCCACACCGTCACCCACCCAGAGGAAGATAAATGAAGGTGTATCTGCTATTGCCTGTAAATGAAAAGGACAAAATTTTTAACTAAGTCAAAATAACGAATGTATGCTTATTTAACAATAAAAATATAAAATGTAGCTTCCAGCTAATCTCCATTCTCCACAAAGCAAATATGGTGCATGTATAACTCAGAATGTTGATGTAAATGATACAGATTTTCAGTAGCATCTCAACAGTGTGCAAATCCTTGTTAGCAACACTTGATAATATGGAAAAATGCAACTTTTCAGTTTCCAATGGAAAGGAAATTGTAAGGAAAAACACCGACCAGACTACCTCAATTTTGAGATTCAGTATTTCTTCAAAAGTCCAATACTCCATATGGTCAGCAACACCAGGAGCTCGATGAACATATTCCTCCCAAGGGGGGTCCACCAGAATCACATCAAACTTGGTTCCAAAGAACTCGGGGGACAGTTCAAACTCACGCAGGTCAGATTTCAAATACATAGGAGCAGAGGCAGATTTAGAAACAATCTCATCCTTTTTCTGTATAAGCTCCCTGAGCTTGGGATAATCCTCTACAACATTGGTAAGCTCTAGCTCCCTAATAAAATTCTGGGGCCGCATACCAGTATCTACAAAATTTTGCGAGTAATCATTCTGCTCTCCTCTTGAAGGTGCTTTACCAGGAGGTCCACTATTTCTAGGGGGAATCCAGCCCCCTGAGTTCTTATCAGAAGGTGTTCCTCGTCCGACTGGTCCAGCAGGATTAAAGCCAGGACCAGACATGTTTGGAGGCACTCCCCTTCCAGGACCTGCCTGATTAAAAAACATTGCAGGGTTGGGAGGTGTCCCCATGCTTGGAGGAAATCTTGGGGCTGAGGGTCCAGGAGGAACAGGAGAGAGAGCTGGTGGAATCCCTAGCATATTCATCTCAACACCTCGAGCTCCAGGCCAAACAACTGGTGGAGAAAATGGTGGAAAAATGACACCTGGTGAAATTGGTGGGCCTGGAGCAGGTGACATACTCGGGCCAAGTGGCTGCATTGGACCAGGCGGTGGAACTCCAATATGCCCAAAAGGTGATCCCATTAAGGGCAATGGGACCTGCTGGTTGTCTCTGCCCGTAGGCCTACCCCTTCCTCCTCTCCCAACCCTACTCCCTTTTACTCCTTGTTGAGTTCTGGAGAAAGACCCAGGTTCCTGGCTTCCATATGGAATCTGTGAACCACCACTGGCGCTTTGACTACCAGCACCACGGCCGGACATAGCTCCTCTCTGACCTCTTCCTTTCCCTGCCTGGTAGTCCATTTCATCTCTCCATGATGCACCATCATCATTATATCTTTCCTTTGCATCCTCAACATAAATATCATGTCTCCTTCCCCTTTCATCTTGCCACTCTTCAGCATTTGGACCAGATTTACCATCAGATTGTTGACCATGCTCGGTTCTCCTGGTAAAGTTGGATCCAGGCTCTGCTCGACCATAATCAAGAGGCTTGGTTTGGATCTCTATAACATCATAATTCTCATTTGAAATTCCAAAATTTGATGATGTTTTTACAGCTTCACCCCTAGTTCGACCATGAGGCCTTTCATTGTCATTCCTTTCACGACCATGTCTTGGCTCCCAATCTCTACCACGATCATATACAATGTCATCTTTGGCCTCTCTATCATTGCCAGCAGATTGCCTTCTTTTCCAGCTGTCTTTTGAACTTTCCCGATCCCTATTCCTGTCACTCCAGCTCTCATCCCTGCCCTTTGATCTATCATCCCTGTGGCCATCCTTTTCCATATCCTTCCGCCTAATCTCTGAGCTTCTTTCATACTCTAGTTCAGAGTATTTTGATTCTTGGTGACGCCTGACACTCCTCTCTGGGGTCCTGGACCTGTTAGAGTGCCCAACTTCCCTTGCACTTTTATCTCTTACCCAAATATTTCCATCTTCATCTGCTTTGGAAGATTTTTCCCGGCTTTCACCAGCATCTCTGCTTGTGGAAGTTCTCTGTTGTCTATGCTTCTCATTTTTCTCCCGGGCTGATCTATCTTCACGAGTAATAGGACTACCCTTATCATCTTCCTCTACAGCTTCAGATCTGCTTTTGCTCTTGTTCCTGTCTCCATCAATTATTCTCTCTTCCTTGGTGTTTGATTTCACACCCTTCTCACTGGATGATTCTAAGCCCCTGCTTTTACTGTCACCAGGTTCATTTCTTGCAGATGCAGATTTCTCTTTAGAATTCTCATACTTGGAATCAGAGCCCTTTCCACTTCTGGGATCAGCCTTTTCATGATGAACTTCTTCAGATTTCTTTCCAGCATCTGATTCATCCCATCTCCTCCTAGAGGTTCTTCCAAGCTCGGTAGAACCATGAACCTTCTCTCGGCTGCTTTCTCGCCTATCTGAATACCTAAATTCTCTATCTTGTGCTTTTTCCTGATCTCCATCATGAGACCTTTCTTCTTTGTTTTTATTTCCACTACGGGAAACCTCATGTTCCGATACCTTTGATGTTATTTTCCTTCTCTCGCTCTCATCAGGACGACTATGTCCTTTACTTCCAGACATTTCACCAACCTGCCTGTTCTCTAATTCTCCGTCCTGGTAACAAATGCTCAATTTTTCCAAGCTACTTTCCTCTGGTTTTTTCTTAAATTGTTTTGAGCGCTGCTCTTTTCTTATTTCATAATCATCATCATCGCTGCCTGCTCTGGTAGAGCCACCACCAGACCTCTTACGACTCTCACTCCTATCCCCACCAGAACTTCTTCTTCTTCCACTACCATCTAATCCTTCAGCATCTTCTGCATTGCTCGACTTTCTAGACTTGCCTGACCGGTGCTTCCTCCTATCGCTGCCTTCCCATTCTTCATCATCCCCTGCCCTATCACTCCTCACATCTGAGCCATCTTCAGTATCTCGTTTCACATAACTGCGACTACGATCAGGCGAATCCATTTCACGTAAAAGTCCTTTGAAGAATTAATTCCAAGGTAAATAATGTGACCAAAATCTTATATTTTTACAAAAGCAATGTCCTGAAACCATATGCACGAGAATAAGAAAATCACACAAGTAAAATAATCTTCTTTTTTAACCCAAAAAAAAAAAGAGGAAAAGTACCATTGAGTTCTATATAGCTTATAAACCTGAATTCTATAAAAAAACAAATGGGATATAAATGAATCTATCATCAAGATTCAATAAAGTATCATCAATTTCAACTATTTTCACTTAAAAAATGAAAAATGAATAAATGTCACTCAGGCACAATAATTCTCGAATCAACTCATCAGCTAAAACAGCACATAGTAGACAAACTATCGATTTCCCTTTTTATTTTTCTAGTTATATCACACAAGTCAAAGAAGTTTGCAAATATGCGATTAGATACCCTTTTTCAAATGCAAAGAGAGAATCAATTGACCTTAATGAAAGGAAGCTCAAATTTCAGCACCGACAAAAAAAAGAGAATTTCAGAAATTAAAGATTAAAAATGTAATAACATTCTGCTATTCCATCTAGTTACTCTAATAGAACCCTAAAAAAAACTCTACAATACGATAGAACATGAGAACAAGATTGCGCTAGCATATGCTACGTTTGGAGATTTAAAAAGGTACCTTTGAAATTCGCGATTCGTTAAAATTCCGATAGAGAAACCCTAAAAACCTCTCTGATTATACAGCTCCATCTCCGTAATAGGGTTTTCAGTTTGTTGCAGAGTCCTCTTTACACATACTTAAACCATAGACAGAAGAAAACCCCTCTGCTTTTTTTTTCTTAAAAAAAAAAATTCAATTGGCTGTTTGATTTATTTTATTTTATTTACTGTTTCTATATTTACAATTATAAAAAATTTTATCATCAAAGTGTAAGAATCTGCTTTGGGCTGAGAGTATATGGGCCTCCATTTTCTGCAAACTTTGTTCAGGCCCGTCAGTTCTTCTATTGGCACTGGACATGGCCATTTACCTGTACACATCCTTATGGGAAATTCTTCTCTTATTACACTCCATATGTAAAATTAAAATACGTGTCTTATTTTATTGACTAAACGTAAAGCATTTAATATATATATCAAATATTCAACTATTTAATGTAATGAGTTAGGTATAGACAAGAATCTTTCAATTTTAGCCTAAACCTATACTCTAGTTATCATCTAATCTTAATCAATATTCATTAAAATTGACAGTGAAGAGATTCCTGATAGTAATAAACTCTCGACGGTGACCATTTATGAGACCTCTTCTCCAATCCATATTAAATTGGATGGTACTAATTATCGTGTTTGGTCTAAGATTTTAGAGATGTATATTGCTGGTAGGAAGAAGAAGGGTTATATTACTGGAAGAAAGGTTGCACTTACAGAAGATGATCCGGGCTACGATGAATGGGAAACTGAAAATGCCCTTGTCAAGTCTTGGCTTATTAATTCCATGACCGATAATCTAAAGTCACACTTTGTTCAGTGTGAGACATCTAAAGAAGTTTGGGATGTGATTAAGAGAAGCTATCTTGATGTTTCTGACTCTTCCCAAGTCTATAAACTGATGAAGAGGTCATTTCAATTGCGTCAGGGTGGTTGACCTCTCGAAGAATATTAAAATGAGCTAAATTCAATTTTCAAGGAGCTTAATTATCGTAGGCCCAATGACATGACATGTGCCACTAACATTGAGAAATAAAGGAAGCATATTGCAGAGGATCACATCTATATGTTTCTTGTAGGTCTTGATCACAGTTTGGATAAAGTTACTAGTCGTGTTTTGGCTACCTCTCCTTTACCAAGCTTGGAATAAGCCTACTCTTTAGTTTGTTGTGAAGTGCAGAGACAAGTCACCATAGGAACAAAAAATCATTTTGAGGCTTCAGCTCTAACTATCTAAAAGAGCACCTCTCAGTTGACTCCTTATGTTCCTGTGAATTCTACTACTTCCAATTCTCACTTCTGCACTCATTGCAATAGTACCAGACATACAGTAGATGTTTCTTGGAAGAAGCATGGTTATCCGAAGTGGTATAAACTTAAACAAGTTGAGAAGAAAAATAAGAAATCCGCTTAGATTGCTATTACTAACACTTTTCTGATACCAAATTAATAATTGTCTGAAAATACTTGTATCTTTATTCCATATATCTCAAGGTATTTATATAGGATACCTAGACCTATTTAAGGTAAGTCAACTATACAGAAAAATTATAGGAATAATTATAGGAAATAATTACAAGAATATTACAGTTATAATTCCTAAATAAGTATACAATTATATATGCTAAGTCTTCCCCTTAAGTTGGTGCATAGATATCACACACGCCCAACTTGGATAATGATGCATAAAATGAGCCACTAGTAACAGCGTGAGTCATCATGTCAACCAGCTGATATGCACTCTTAATGTAAGGAACCTTTATCAAACCAGAATCCAGGTTATCCTTGATATAATTCTTGTCAAGTTCAATGTGCTTAGTTTGACCATGTTGTACTGGATTTAGAGCTATTTCAATAGCTGCAATGTTATCATAATAAAGCACCATAAGTTTCTTTAGACTAAACCCAAATTCTTTTAAGAGAATTTTTAACTAAGCAAACTCTATGGTTGCATGATAAAGAGCTTGGTATTCAGCTTCTACATTAGACAATGACACCATATTTTGTTTCTTACTCCTCCAAGTCACCAGATTACCTCAAAACGAATGACACATACCCTGAAGTAGACTTTCTATCTAATTTAGAGCCAACAAAGTCAGAGTTTGTGTAACCCACAATGTCTAAGTGCCCATGTTTGGAGAACATAATACCTTTACCTGGAGAGGACTTCAGATAAGCCAAAATACAATTCACTGCATTCATGTGTCAATCACTTGGATTGTGTATAAACTGACTGATAACACTAACTGCGTATGATAAATCAGGCCTAGTGTGGGTTAGATAAATCAACTTCCCCACTAGTCTCTGATATCTCTCCTTATTAGTTGGAACCTGATCAGGATAGATAGATAGACCATGATTCACCTTAATGGGAGTATCTACAAGGTCATAAGCAGAATTACCAATTTCAGCTACGAGATCTAAAATATACTTCCGTTGGGAGAGAAAAAGTCCTTGCTTGGACTGAGATACTTCAACACCCAAGAAGTATTTTAGAACCCCCGAGTCCTTCATCTAAAATTTCTTAACCAAATAGCTTCGAAGTTTCTCTATCTCACTAGCATTACTACCTGTAACAATCATGTCATCAATATAAACAATAAGCAAGGTAATATCATCATGGTCCCTCTTATAAAAAAAGTATGATCTGCCAAAACTTACTACGAAAATATACAATTTTCTCTCAAAATTAAAATTAACTAAAAGTGTGTTTGGTTCAATTGAATTTCACAAAATTTTATGCAATTCTTTTGAAAATTCAAGTGATTGTGTTTTTTTTTTTTTTATAAGAAGAAAGAAACATCAGGCAGTGCACCAAGACATCCTAGCTAGGCTAGCACCTCTATAGCACCAGCATCATTTGATTCTTTCAACAATATTATTAAATAAAAAGAAGAACTTACAATAGAGTATATGACAACCCAACCAGGGCCAAAACAAGAACATAAGAAAAACCGAAATACATAAAAACATTAACAAAATCTAAATGATTCTCTACCCATGGCATCATGTATCATAAGATCATGAACTTCTTTAGGATAAGAATTGTTCCACCAAGTTGTAGCCTGCAAGCCAATGCCCATAACCGATAGACGATCCGCTACCCCATTGCCTTCTCTATAAATATGGCTAACATGAATGTTAAGCCTATCCATAACCAGTAAATAATCCTCCCAGTCCCTACGCAAATGCCATGGAACCGCAGCACTTCTCTGATGGATTAAATGCACAACCATCGCTGAATCACATTCCAACCAAACGTGAGTATGATAAGTATGAGAAAGGGAAAGAAAGTGGAAGGAACTTAGAAAATTAGAAAATTTAGGGAAAATTAGGGTCTGTTTAGTTTTGGAAAATAAGAAGTTGTTGTTTAGTTATGATATTTTATAACTTTAGAAAACTAGAAAACTATTTTCCAAAATTTTCAAACTATAAAAGGCTTTAGAAAAAATAATAAAAGATGTTTTCTAAATTTTTCAATTAATATTTTAACATTTTTAACAACCTTCTCAACCACTATTATCACAACAACTCCACCACCACCACCACCATCTCCTCCTCCTCCACCTCCAACTCCACCTCCACCACCACCTCCAACTCCACGATCACCACCTCCACCTTCATCTCCACAGCCATCACTGCCATTACAGTCTCATGATTTTGAATTGAAATTAATTAAATATGCAAGATTTAAATTTTTTATAAAATAAATAAATTTTAAATTAAACATTATTATAGAATCACAATAATTATTATCAATAAATTATAAAGAATATGAAAAAATTGTGAAATAAAAAATAACAAACAAATTGTTTTATGTTCTTCTGTTTTCTATTTTGGAAAATGGAAAACTAAAAAAAGGAAAAAGAAAAGAAAACTGAAAAAGAAAAATAGAAAATATATTCCAAAACTAAACAGCCCTTTGGGGTTTGTAATCTTTTTGTTTGTAAAACAAGTATTTGTCTTTTAAAACTTATAAAATGTTGAAGTGCTTACTTTAATTAATTTTTTTTATTTAATTTAAAACTATATTAATTGAAACTTATTCATTATAAAAGATAATGAAAACATTTGGACTGTCTATATATATATATATATACAACAAGTTGTCAAAATAAGGTTTAAACTATATATAAATATAGGCTTTTGCTATGGTGCAAATGTTTGTATCTATGCAAATGAAATTAGAACCGTTACATTTATTTTTATTTATTATAACCATTGATCATTTTTGTGTACCAATACCTATAAAATATATCAACGATTGTAATTAAATTAGTAATAATTTAACGGTTGTAATTGCATTTGTATAAATATAAATGTTTGTACTGCAGAATGACTCATAAATATAAATATATCTTTAGATATGGTTATAGATTCATATTCCCAATTTTTTCCCTTTTACTCAGTAATTTAAAAATAGGTATAATATTTTATTTTATTTTTACTTTTCAATAGTAATAGTTTAATTTTTTAATTTTAATATATTCAACACATTTTTCTTTCAAATTTAATATATATAAATAAAAAAATAAAAAAAAATATATAAAAGATTTATATTTCTAAATTCAAATTCATTTTGCAGACTACTTAATTAAATAGTACTTACAACTTATCTCAAGCATTTACATGCAATATGCCATGTGTATTATTTATTCAATAATAAATAAATAAATAAATAAGTGAAGCTAGACAAAAATTATACACAGTGCAAGCTTTGGAAATATCTTCTAGAAGGTGGGGGCATTAGGAACAATGCAAATAGGGATTAAACGTTTAGAAATGGAATGGCAATCTGTTTCAATTAGAAATGGAAAAAAACCGTTTCTAAATTGGAAGACATATTTTAGCAGTGGAATGATATCCGTTTCAAAATTTCCATTTCTAATTCGTTGCAATCTCATTTTTATATTTGAGTGCACTTCTTTGGCGCAATATTTAGAAACAAAAATTTTGTCATTTATAAAATTCGTTTCTATTTTGTTTTTATCCATTTTAGTATTTTTATTTTTTATTTCATTTTTGTTTTGTTTCAAATTTGTTTCCTATTAGAAATGGAAATAATCTATTTTCTAAATTATGTTTCTTTGTCGACAAATTCTAATAGTGTTTCTTTTTAATCTTTCAACCTTTTTCTTGTTAGTTTTCAAAAGTGATACTCATTTTTGCATTTAATTGGTGATTGTGCTTATGATCTTTGCTAATTGTTTGATTGCGTGTTGATTATTTTGTTGAGTTTTTTGATGATTTATTTGATTAGTAGCTTGCTTTGGTTGTGATTCTTATTTTGAGTCTTGATTTGTAACTATTATATTCTTGTTGTTGATAATCAAAATCTATAATTGTTATTTTATGCCTAGATACATGTTGATTATCTTGATAATTATAACTTTTGAGTCTTGTGTCAATGGTTGTTGATTTATGAGTCTTTTGTGGTCCTAAAAGTGGTTTGTGTTCTTATATTGTCCTTTACATGAATAGTATCTTGATCAGTGGTATATGAAGAGTTTATTTGGGTTTATATGCCTTTCTGTGTTATTAATCTCTTGTCTTTGTTTGTCTCTTTAGTAATTTCCTTCTTGACTATATATTTTTCAATAATTAAGCAATAAGCACTATTTCTTTCCTTCTCCTCCTATTTCTTTTGCATTATTGCATTTTCATGTATCCATGTGAATGATTGCATATAACTTGCCTTATGCATATCACTACTATTCGTGTATTGATTTTTAGATCTTTTAGATGCATCCTTGCATGCACCTCAGCTTGCTCACTACCATTCTTGCATGAGTCTCGAAATTTACTTCATCTCGCGTGCACACTGGCTTGCATCATACATCATATTTGCATGCACCCTAGATTTATTTAATGCATATATGAATCATGCATTTGCATTAGCATCACATAATGCATCTTATATATACCTTTTATTACCAATCTCAATCTCAATCTCAAGTATCAACTCTTACAAATTTATACTAACCCTTGCTAATTTTTTTATGTCTATTTTTCTTATATCTTGTTTTGACTTCCAATTCTTATCTTTGATTTCTTTATTTTGATTATTATTGACATTTTATTATTTTGTCTACATTTTCCCTGTTATTGATTTGCTTACCATCATTTATGTTGTTTATTCTTGTATCATATACTAAAAATAAACCAATATGTTACTTTGGTTCACTTGTTTATCTAAATGTTTTGTTTAAGATATACTCTTGATTATATGTTAGGTGTAGTATTTTTTTTAGGTTGGTTTAATGCATGTTCTTTATGTTTATGGTGTTTATTGTTATTATAATTTAATTATTTTTATGTTTATATTTTTTTTTTAGTAATGTGCTTGGCTTTCCTTTAAAAATAATGATTTTTATGTAAAATGTTGAATTAAATAGATGATGGTGGAGCAACCTACAAGTGGATGATGCATTAAAGAAAATGGTGGTTAAACATGCACAAGCACTTGTGATAATAATGGTGGTTGGTGCAAGTGGATGATGCATTAAAGAGAATGATGGTTAAACATCTACAAGCACTTGTGATAATAATGGTGGATAGTGCAATAAAATTTAATTTGATTGGGTGTTTTTGGTTAGTGCTCTTGGTGTAGTGGGAGCTTTTGGTTAGTGCTCTTGGTAGAGAAATAATTTATTTTTTTTAATTCTTGTAAAATGGCTATAAATAGCCATTGGCATAACATGGAAATGAGAAAGGAAGAAAAGAAGAAAAATATCAAAGAGTTGTGTGTGTGTAGTGTTGTGTGTGTGAGAAATAAAGAGGAGTGTTGTGTGTGCATGGTTCATGCACGTGAACTAAAGAAAAGGGAAGCTTCTTCTTCTTATGTTTTTTTAGTTTTTTTTTAATGTATTTCTCTTTTGTATTTAAGATCATGGTGAATATTATGTTTAACTAATTTTATTTATGTTGGGGATTGTTGAACTTATTTTAATTTAAGTTGATTTATATATTG
>CATIWM010039919.1:0-12704 GCA_949671775.1 Mallotus repandus | reverse complement strand
AATTTTTAAATTAATAATTTCAATAAAATAATAAGATAATAATTCTTTTAAAACTTTACACGACTCCTTACCAAATTATAAATTGATAATTTACTAAAATTACATGTACTATTTTTCTAAAATACGAGTTGTTATTTTTTTTTTAAAATTTAAATCTAACTTTATATAACGAAAATATGAATCTTTCCATCCTTTGGATGATATGAAAATGGCAAAATATCTTCTTTCACACCTGAACTTTATCACTTTGGTTTATTGCACATATCAACTTTATTTTTTTCCTATTATACGTATGAACTTTTATTTTTTTCCTATTTCACGTATGAATTCAAATTTTTTGATTCTATTGAACGTATGAGTTGTCAGCGTTGACAAATATTTGAAGTTCAATAAAATTAAAAAATTAAAAAATTAAAATTCATACGTGTAATGGGTCAAAAATAGAAGTTCATACGTGTAATAAAAAAAAAATTGAGGTGTGCAATAGACCAAAGTAATAAAGTTCAGGTGTGAAAGAAGGTATTTGGCAATATGAAATAGTTAATTACATTAAAACCATTTAATACAATTACATTGTACTTGTAAATCATGTGGATATGGATTGGTTTATGTCCTTTAATCTTTTAACCTCTTTTTATTAATGGATTAATTTATATTTTTATAAAATAGAATAAATTAGTTGGTTAAATGAGTATTATACTTTTAAACTATTAATACACTTGATAAATTAATAAATTATTAATCAATTGATTAATACCTCTTCAAATTACTTAAACTAACATGATACTAAGGTTATTACACTACAAAAAATATGAAATTAGCGATGCACATATCCGTCTCTAATATGTTGATAAGTAAAATTAGAGACTAATTAACGACGGATAAAATTAATAAATAAAATTATGATCGCTAATTAATTTTATGAAGGAATTTATTATTTGTTGTAAAATTTAACGACGGATTAATGTCAGATACATTTAACAACTAGAAAAAAATTCACCACTACTTTTTTGTTCTGTAAAATCTACTATCCATCGTTAATTTGCGATGGGTTAGTGATGAATAGTCCATTCCTAAATGTTAAAAATATTTTTTAATAAAATAAATAAATAAATATATATATACTAATAATAATTTATTTGATTTTTTCAAATTATTATTTTTAATAGTTATTAGTGGGAAAACAAATATATTCAAAATAAAATATATATTAATACTAAAACAAAAATGTTAATATGCATAAATATATATGCACATGAAAAATAAATAAAAAATACACGATCGTGTCTATAAAATCACAAAGCTGATGGAGTAGAGGGATGAGAATCGTCATTGGTTAATCGTCTTGATGGGCACTATATGTCGATGATCCATCAAGGGGGAAGCCGGCTTGCATCTGCATCATCATCGACCTCCACTCTTACTACATGTGTCGCATCTGCTCTTGCTCTAGCAGATCGAGCTGAGCAGAGACATGTTGATGCTCCGCCTCCAACTCTCTCCACTCTCTTAACCTCCTATCCCAGATATCATGTCGAACATCGTTTGACTTGACCTCCTTCTTTCTCCAATTTTATAGCATCTTGTTGTACTGAGTTCCATATACACTGCACCATTGACGATAGATGCATCGCTCCTCAGACCCAAGCAAATAATACGCCTTCTGCATAAATTAAAAACAATTTACTTGAAATATAATTATATAAAAAATAATAACTATATGTATATGTATGTATATATATATACATAAACATAATTAAATATTATATATGTTAGAAATTTCGGTTGTTACCTTGAACTCCTCTCCATAGAAGTTCTTGAAATCAATGGGGACATCACTCTAAGTGTACCTGGCCTCATGCTACCTCTAATTTATTTTTTGTGTTATATGATTGCATTTGTCAAAAAAATTACACAAGTTTATCGATATTTACCTTAATATTTATACGTAAACTATTAATTAATTTACATTTATTTGTCACCATCAACACTAATCGATGTCCAAATTAGTGTGTGACCAGACTCAATAGAGGCAACAGAGGATATCGTTGGGGGATGAGAATTCCAGAGAGGAGGCTGAGATGGACAGGGCTGAGAATAGGGAGGAGGAGTGATGAGGGAATGAACATCATCACCGACGGGTGTTTATGATGATATAGGGTAAGAAGAAGGTGTGTGTCGTGACTATGACGGTGGTGGTTGTGATAGTCCAGTGCGTGACACGTGTGGAAATAAAGGACAACATCTGCACATATATACATCCAAAAATGTTCAAAAAATCACTGAAATTTCTAACAAAATTTTGGTAGAGTTTCGTCTGTAATTACGCTTTGCTAGACCTTGTACATAAGCTGAAATTTCTAAAATTAATTATTTAAACCTACAAATAAATAACACTTCCAAATATTTCACATGATACCACCAACTATTTCACATAATTCACATTACACTTATATAGTATTGCGCATTTAATATATACTAGTTGTGAATCCATGCTTTGAGCATACTATAAATAATATACATATTTTAAAATAATTAATTAAATAATTTTAATAAATTAAAACTACAATTTAATTAAATATAAAAATTATAACTTAAAAAGTTATTGCAATAATTTTATTTTATTATTTTTCAAGAATACATATATATTTTTAATATACACAGTAATAATAATAATTAAATAAAAAAGAAAAGAAAAAAATAGAAATTAGTTGTAAAAAGGAATGTTTTAGTTAGAGTAAAAGACATGATTTTGAATGGAAAGTGAGAGTAATGTTTTAGATGTAATAGAATTATAGTGGTTTATATAGAATAAAACATGTGTATTTTAAAACAAGATAATTTATATGTTTATAGAAAAATATTGTGAATTTTAATAACTCAACACATAAATCTTTAAGGCTGAATGTTGAATTATAAGGAGGCACATTTGTCAAATTTTAAACTTAATAATTTTGGAGTTCAACATTTAATATATATATATATATATATAGACTTCAGAGTTAAGTGAGAGTAATGAGTAATGAGAAACGATGTAACTAGTGTAGAACGGTGATACAATTCGTATATAACCGGATGTAAATCTATTTATAAGAAGGTCTCTAATTTTTTATGGGTATAAATAGTTTGTTTAATACATAAAAAAAGAGAGAAAGAGATAGAGAATTGCAAAGAAGAAAAGAAAAACAAAACAATTTATTATGAATTATTAGGTTTTGTACTGGGATGTATATAATAGTGTTTTAGATTTGTAATTGAATAATTTGGGGTAGAAAGAATTCTAATATTTTTAGATTAGTACTGAGGATGTATATAACAATATTTTAGTCGGAATATAATAGAATTTTAAATGTGATTGCAAATTTTTTAATATTTTATATTTAAAAAAAAATATTATACTTTTTAAAAAAAAATAAAATACAGAAATATAAATTTTTTTTTACTAATGGAGAAAATTGAGCAAGGGGGAGGTGAGTCTCGAACCCGAAACCCACTAGGTGTCCCTCAAGCATTCTAGCCACTAGGCTAGGTATTAAAGACAATATAAAAAATTTTATTGCTCAACATTTAATATATATTAATGAATGTGCTTCTGGAATTTTCTTGTTTCTTATAACAAGTTACTGGATTGAGGTCCTAAACTAGAGAACAATAAGATTATTAGTACCTTCTGATTTTTTTTTAATTTAATTTTTATGAAACTCTTAAATTTTTTAATGTTGAAGAAATTGGAAAGGGGATTAGAACTTTGTCTAAAAAAAGTTTGAGGAGAAACACTAGGCCTGCCATTTATTCCAATTTGAATTTGGATCCTTTTTATGGGCCAATCCAACTTCTGCCCAAACTACTACTAATTTACATATGCCAACTCCTAAAATGATAGTTACCATTGTTAACATAAAATGTAGGTATATATATATATATATATAGGAGGTGAAGGTCTTCACCTATCATTAGCTTATTTAACTTTCAGTAAAAGTGGATAATTACTTGTAACAAATGGTTGAGTAAAACTTCTAAAAAGAATATATAGTTCAACAATCATTGGCTAACATTCAAAAAAGAAATTTTTTTTTTTTTTTTGAGATTAAAAAAGAAAAAATTCTTAATGCATAAGACCAGCAGGAAATTTGTCATCTTAAAATTATTCGATATGGTGCTTCAAAAAAAAAAAATTATTCGAGATGGGATGATAATATTCTAAAAAAATCAATTTAAAAAGTAATTCAATAAAATTAAAATAATTAAGTTTCCAAGCTAATTTGATTATAAAAGTTGCAAATTGCAATAATCTTTATTTATAATTTTGTGCAACTCCCACCACGGTTGCTCAATTGCTTAAGATATATAACAAAGTGAATAATAAAAAAAATACAAATCGACTTTAAAAAAAAGGAAAAATATAATTAAATACTCAGCATTTTTTCACTTAAAGAATTGTAATGTTTTTTGTTATATTTAAGTGTTTGTAATTTGACTATACTAGTATTTTGATACCATACTCAGTAATATTGTTAAATATATATGATATAATGTTAAAATAATATGAATTTTTAATAGTAAAATCGTTTACTAAATAGTATAGCATTCAACTAATTAAAATAAATTCACAATAAATAAATATAAAATATATTTTAAATTTTATTATGAATAAAAAATTATTATTAAAATAAATTTATAATATTTTTAAAAGTATTTAAATAGCTATATTGATGGTAAATCACATGTAAAATATTTATATTATTAAAAAAATATTATATTAAAATTTTATTATAAAATAATAATGAAATTAGTTGATATGATATTAAAGTGTTAAAAAATGAAATCGCATATTTATAAATGTTACAGAAAAAACTATAATTTTTTAAGTAAAAATACATTTAACAATAAAGTACTCTTTTGTACTTATCCAAGAAAAACTTGTATGAGGTGTTACACCAAAAATTATAATTATGCAAAAAGATTCTATAGATTGCTTGATTAGAGTTTCGAGATTTGGTATATATTTATAAACTCATGGAAATCATTTTGTGGGTTGTTCTTCATTTAACAAAAAAAATCTAAAACCTCCTAATATGACAAATTCTGTAATTATGATTTTCAAAAAAAAAAAACACACAAAATCTATATATTTGTATCTTTTAGCTTTAGCAATAAGGAAAAGAAAAATTGCCGAAATTGTTAAATATAAAAGCATATAAACACTTCTTTAAAAAAAATTTTAAAAATGGAAATTAAGTCAAACATCTAGAACTTAATAGTTTGACAACCGCTATCTATTTGAGAGCAAGATGCATACCTACTAAAATTGGGAAATCAATGTATATCTACATATATATCTATTTTGACTATTGTGACATTTAAAATTAGTTTAACATATATATAGACACACACGAAAGGAAACAAAATCATAAAAAAAATTTCACTCATTATTATATAAAAATTAAATAATTTAATAATTTACTAATAAAATAAAATTAATTAAAAATGTAATTCTAATTTAATTGAAAATATATTTTCTATTATAATTAGATTAACTTCTATTTTATCTTTAATAAAAATTAAATTAATTAAAATCTAATTCTAATTTAATTAAAAGTATATTTTTTATTTTAATTAGAGTAATTTCTATTTTATCTCTAATAAAAATTAAATTAATTAAAAAATTTAGTAATAATTTTGTTAAAAATATATACATTTTCTATTTTAATTAAGTCTATTTTTATTTTATATAATATAAATCAAATTAAATAACATAATTTTATAAATCCTACTAAATTAAATTTAATAAGTAAATAATTAAAACCAAAATTATAAAATTTTATAAAATAATTAATTATGAAAATATTAATGTTAAAAATGTTGAAAGACTGTTATGTTTAAATAGAAAATTCATAAAGAATGTAATAAATTAGTATATTATAACTCTATCAAGTTTGTAAAATTATATTATTATTTAGATAAAAAATATTGAAAGAGTGTTGTATAATTGTTTAAATGAAAATTTATTAAAATTTTTATAAATCGCTATGTTATAATGCAATACTATCAAGATTGAAAAATTATATTGACAAATAAATAAAACAATTTTCTTATTATTTTTAAATTTTATTAAGTAAATAATTAAAATTAAATTAATTATTTTTTATTTATCTTGTATCTGTAATTATATTTTAAAAAATAGAGCATATAATTTGTTTAAAAGTTGTATTTTTTAAGAAAAGTAGTATAATTATTCTTTTAGATATTTTTATGAAATTTAATAAAAAATAATTAAAAACAAATAAATTCATCTTTATCATTTATTAATTAAAATTAAAAAAATTACATTAAATTTCTTTTGAGTGAATAAAAATATTAATATTAAAGATGTTGAAGAAATAAAGTGTTATCGTTTAAATAAAAATTTATTGAATTAGTAATAAATTATAAGTCTAATGATGTTGTAATATTTAAATTTTTATATAGAAAATATAACATTTTATTATTTTAAAATTTTATTAAAAAAATAACTAATAATTTTTTATTTTTTTATGATTAATTATGACCATAATATTTTTTTAATCTAAAATTAGTTCTAGAATTAAGAAAAATATTAATTATGAAAATATTAAAAGAATATCATATAATTATTTAAATAAAATATTTATCAAATTTACAATGAATTATAACTATATTAAGTAATATCAAATTGTTTTATAAATAAATAACACATTTATTATTTTCAAACTTTAATGTAATAATAATAATAATAATAGTAGTAATAGTATCAACTATCAAAATACATGTTTAATAGTTTAAATATTATTATGAATCTAAAATTTTTTTTGTTCACGTGTAAAGTATATGATTATATATATATAGGTTTAGGTGTCTACAAAATATATATAATAAACATTAATTGTAAAACCTAAAATTCAATTATAGTGAATTTATCAAATTAAAATACAATTAAAAAGTAAAAAAATTTGATTAAAATCATAAAACACAAAAAAAATAAAAAATTTTTAGGGTGATTATGCCTACTATAAATAAATAGGCATATGATATGAGGGTTAAATGAATGAGTGAGTATCCAAGTTTGTATTTATTTCATTTTTGGTATTAAAGTTTAATCTGTTTTATTTCAAGTATCAAACTTTGATTTAAGCATCATTTGCGATATGGTGGTGAGATGATGATGTGACAACTGACAATAGAATATTCATGGAATATTGGCCACGTCACCCATACCTAATCATCAATTTTTAGTACCCAATGCAAGAGAGTGTACCGAACTTTATCTTTGTTTTAATTCGGTTATCAAACTTTAATTTATATTTTTTTGGATACCAAACTTCTATTTAATTTCATAACAATTACTTAAAATTTTTTTTGATATCTAAATAATCCAGAATTACTATTTTAATTCAGAATTTTTTTTTTTTTACAAATAAGTCCATGTTCTCTATACGTTTATAGGAAATAAGGAAAAATTTGAAACTTACTTTGATTCTGCCTGGTAAGAGCAGACTCATCCTAAGTGGTATCACAGTTTAAGAGAAGTAAACTTTCAATTTTTTTATAATTTTTGGACTAAATTGAAAAGATAAAGAGATTGAGGGATTAAAATGATTTTTAAGAAAATTTCAGATGACTACAAATTTTTAACAATACCCTTTTTGAAACAAACTCAAATTTAGGTGACAAAAAAGAAACAAAATTAATAATTAGACATAGGTGACACAATGAATATTTCATAAATATTTTATTGCCGGCTGTTAGTCATTATCTTGCCATCAAGTCACTGATGAATGATACTTAAATTAAATCTAAATACTTGAAACGAAGCAGATTAAACTTTAATATCTAAAATAAAATAAGTATAAAATTAAATATCCATCCGTAAATTTAAACCTAAGATAGGAAGAAAGAAAATATCAATACAAACTAAAAAATGAGTAATTAATTAGTGGCTCAAACAACCAAGTTTACTATGAGGTTGCCTTGTACAATCACAACTCTCCCCATGTGATAATTATAATTTCTTAAAAAGAAATCCACATGGCCCAACGGTCGAATATTCGTCACCCACCACTTAAAAATTTTGACCTACACCACCTTTCTTTTTGGATGAAGCGTTAAATGTTTGCTTTATATTTATTAGTAAATTTAATTAAATGTATTTGATTTATTTATAAATTTAAGTGAGTATATTTGATTTGAATAAAAATTTTATAAAATTAATTTTTAATTTTATTTTTTTAATTTTGTGAAATTATTTAATATTAAATTTATTTTTATTGATAAAATATATATTTTTTAAATAAATTTAAAATTTATTTGTAAATAAATTTTTTTAAAATCAATTTAAAAGTCAAATAAATTCATATTCTGCCTGAATATAAAATATTTAAGTATAAATTTGAATTTCAATCAGATCTCTTATTTAGGAACTATATAAATTTATATTTATAAAAATTTAAAATAAATTAATAATTTAATAATTTATTTAATGAGAATTTAAAATAATATATAACTATATATTATTTGAGATATTTAAAATTTTAAATCAAATACTTCATTGAAAAATACTCTAATGGAATTGAACTAAATAAGAGTATATATTTTTCATTTGACCAATAAAATAAGATATGTATTTTAATTTTACATATCTATATGTAATAAGCTTTAGGCAAGAATTTTATTTAATTTAATATATTTTCAATTTCCACCATTTTCCCTCCAAAATTCCAAATCTATCAAATCCGATTCCATTCCCTCCAATTCTTTTTTTTTTCAAATAATTGAATTGCTGTCTCCTCCAATTCGTCCTATTTAATTTCCACCATGAAAAGTCCCTCTTCTTCACTTCGAATTTCCTGTTTCAAAACCCTAAGTCTGAACTCTCTGGCTTCTTTCAATGGCTGCTCTCAGATCCTCAATTTCCTTAGCCGCCGCCTCCTCCTCTTCCATTGATGGCCTCAGTCAAAAAACTGCCGGTGAGATTCATGTCATTGTGGGTCCTATGTTTGCTGGAAAAACCACTGCTCTTCTCCGTCGAATCAATTCTGAAGGCAACAATGGCGGGTTTGTATCTCTTAGTTCTATGGTTGAGATTTTTAATAGAAATAATTCGATTGATTAAATTAAAAATTGTGTTGTAGAAATGTAGCAATGATAAAATCAAGCAAGGATGCAAGATATGCTAGAGATTCAGTGGTTACTCATGATGGATTGAAATTTCCTTGCTGGGCTTTGCCGGATCTTACCTCTTTTCAGGATAGGCTTGGCCATGATGCTTATCAAAAGGTTATCTTTCTTTTATATTTTACTCTTTTCCAGAATCCAAAAATTTTTTAAATTCCCTTGTTGCGTTGTTTGTTATTGGTGACAGATTGATGTTATTGGCATCGATGAAGCTCAATTCTTCGAAGATCTGTATGATTTCTGCTGCAAGGCTGCTGATCAGGATGGTAAAACTGTAATAGTAGCAGGGCTTGATGGGGATTATTTGAGGTACTGTTCAATTTTTCTGTATGCCCTTGATTGTTTTAGAATAATGATGTGAAATTCTTAATACTGGGTGGTATTTTATAATTTTTTAGTTAAAATTTATGAAATTTGCAGACAAGCTTTACATAATTTTGGAAATGATATCGATGTCACATTATGACAACTTTGATTTGCAGGAGGAGCTTTGGTTCTGTGCTTGATGTGATTCCTGTTGCTGATACTGTAACCAAATTGACTGCGCGATGTGAACTTTGCGGCAAACGAGCTTTCTTTACTTTAAGGAAGACAGCAGAGACACAGACAGAACTAATTGGTGGTGCTGATATGTATATGCCTGTTTGCCGTCAACACTATGTCAACGGACAAGTGGTTATGGAAGCTGCTAGGAGTGTCCTGGATTCATGTAAAGTTCAATCTGACTCACATGTTGAGGTAGCTGCCGCTGCTGCTGTGTAATGACTGGATCTTCTCATCTGTTTACAGGGCAACTGATGTTTTCGTTTGGTTTGTGTTCTATCAGTTACTTATAGGGTTATGTTATATCTTTTATAGCCTCTCATTTAAGGCAGCGCAACCTGCTTCTCATGTCATGTATAGTAAATATATATAGGTTGTGTTTCTCATATAAGCTTATGTTTATCTATTGATTTGAAGCATTAATCGGTATCCAGTACTCAGCTTCTTTATGCATCCAATCCATGTTATGCCTGAGAAAACTCCGCAATTTTTACTATATACTAAGTTTAATGATGGTGGCTGTGATTGAAGAACAATAATTATTGAAACCATGAAAATGATTTCACTGCAGTCTGTGTTTGTCCTTGTTAATGCTTAGCTATATAGCACCGATTAAAGAAAAAGGAGAAATGTGGAAATGAATATGATGAGTGATTTTTTAAAAATAAAAAGGAAACGCAGAGGAAATGTATAAATATTGAAAGTATGGGGCATATAAATAAACTAGAAATCAATCAACAAACAATAATTGGATAATGAATTGTAAAATTGTAACATGCATCTCTAAGTTATAAAATATACAAATAAGACATCCAATCAACAAATTAAACAATCAGCTTTCATTATTGCCTTGCCTAACATAAGAACACAACAATTGGGAGATCATACAACTAGGCCTGGCCATAGTTCGGAACCAGACGGTTCAGGATTGATTCCGGTTTCGAACTGAATTTCCCTCGGTTCTAAATTTTTTATTATTTTTTAATTTTATAATTATATTTAAATAATCTAAAATATTTTCATAATTTAAATTAAGTAAAAAACACTAATGCACTTAAAAATTGAAGTGAATAAATTTTAATTAATAAATGAATTAAAATTAACAATGAAATAAAATCTAACAATTGATATATATAAAATTAAAAAATTTTGACTTAAAACTAAAATCTAACAATTGATATATATATATTAAATCCGGTTTGAAACCGTTGAACCGGAAGCGTCAGTTCACGATTCAAAAAAAATTGAATCGGTCTTTTTCTGGTTCCGGGTTGGTTTTGACCTGAACTGGCTCGTGGCCAAGCCTACATATAATAGCTTGAACACCCTTTGTATTCTATATCTGATATGTCTTTCTTTCCAAGAACAGCTGATCATCATCAAAATCAAAGTTCCAACCATAGAAATTTAAACCAAAGTCATCAAGGCATGTCACAATCTGATTGAAATCAACGCCATTAAAAGTTGGTTGCCAGGAATCAAGGCATGTCATCATCCAATTGAAATCATCCTAATCATGTTGATCTTTTTCTTGTTTTGTATTCATATATTTCTCCTCCTCTGTATTTTCCTTAACAGTAACCAAAGTTGGAGTGTCCTCTAGTTGTGAACAAACACTTGAGCACAATGTTTCTTGATTGTGGAGAGTGATCTATCATTATATGCAAATTCTATCAATGGTAAGTGTAAATCCCATTGGCCACCATAATCTATCACACACATTCGAAGTATATCCTCCAGTATCTGAATGGTCCTTTCTGACTGACCATCTGTTTGAGGATGAAAAACTGTGCTAAAGTCAAGTCTAGTACCAATGCTTTATGCAACTCTTGCCAAAAGATTGAAGTAAAAGTTGCTCTTGTCCAACATTATACTCTCTAGCACCCCATGTAGGCAGACAATTCGGTTGATGTTATACTGGCCAACTTATTTATAGTATAAGTCTTCTTAATTGGCAAGAAGTGAGCTGACTTGGTTAACCTGTCAACTATTACCCATATGGCATCATAGCCACTTGATGTGCTAGGCAATCCAAAAACAAATTCCATCGCAATCATATCTCACTTCCACTCTGGAATAGGTAATTGTTGCAGCAATCCTGATGGTCTCTAATGTTCTAATTTCACTTGTTGACATGTCAGACATTTGGATACAAACGTCGCAATGTCTCTTTTCATCCCATTCGACCAATATGTATCTTTCATATTATGATACATTTTGGTAGAACCTGGATGAACATTGCAAGCAAAAAAGTGAGCTTCCTCCATGATCTCCTTCCTTAGCTCATCTACATCTAGCACACAACCTAGTGCCCAAACGCAATAATTCTACAACAACCCAACAACGAAACAACAACTCAACATCAACGACAACAACCCAATAGCCAACCAATAAACCAATCAACAACAAATTGATGGCTCATCAATAACACAACAATGACTCAACAATCCATCAACAAAACAACAACAATAACATAAACTTATTTATTTAATTAAATTATGGGTTATTACATTCTTCCCCCTTTAAGAAAATTCGTCCTCAAATTTTAAAATCTTACATAAATTTCCAAATAAGTGGGGGTATCGACTACTCATGTCTGGCTCAATTTTTCAAGTACAGTCCTCTACTGTATGGTTGCCTCACAACACCTTTATAACATATACATAGATTTGTAATAAATAAATATTATTTATTATCGAGAGTTTCGGAGTGGGAGCCATAGCAATTGGGCAGCTGAGGACACGTCGGCCGGCACGCTTCACCTGTGAGTTAATTTGTTGAAAATATATATAAATGAGAATTTTTATATGATAATATTATAATAAAGTTGAATATATATATATATATATATATATATAATTATGCACATGAATATTCCCCGTAAGCATGATTATTTATTTTATTGTTGTTAAAAATTTTGGAAATTCTTTAGCTTGGTTTCATTTATTTTATTTTTATATATGAGATAAATA
>CATIWM010039913.1:0-17000 GCA_949671775.1 Mallotus repandus | reverse complement strand
TCTATGGATAACATTCATTTCTAATTGGGTAGTCGTGACATCTATGCTGAGGGTCACTCACGACTTATAGAAACTAAATGTGATTAATTGGGATTTTCACATTTAGCTTGGAAAGAGTTTCCAATAATATTAAGATTTAATATTATTAATTAAATTCAATGAACTAGATTTTCGCTTTTGCGGGGATCTAGCTTATCCTAAAATATAATTCAAATGTTAGAACTATTAACTATTAATTTGGATTTAATTTAATATGTGATATTAAGTTTAAGGGCCAAATTAATATTTACCACCAATACTAGTTTGGATATGGACCGTGAGATGGGCCATATACATGTAGCTTAATGGATGATGGATGGGCTTAAATAATTAAGCGTATTAGTGAGAAGCGCCTTATTTAAGTGTTAAATAAAGCCCATAAATCTAATTAGTGGATGTTGTAGAGATGGGCTCATTTAAGACTTAAATAAGCCCTACTAGTTAAAGCCCACTTATTAAAAGAGGAGACATATAAGCATAAGCATGTGATGCTCATGCTTGCATGGTGGCCACCTAAGCATGTGCTTTCCATGCAATGTGATTGCATGAGTGACACCATGGCTATGTGTCATAAGCATACACCTTTAGTTAATGGAGAATCTCTACATGCATGAGGTTACTTATTTAATGCAAAAGTCAAAAGTAAGTGGATAATCTCTACATGCATGAGATGGCTTCTTTAATACTCAAGCTTGAGTTAGTGGAGGATCTCTGCATGCAAAATTAGTTTCTCACATATACACTTAGTTAGTTGACATTCTTTACACTAGAACACTTACCACTTCCATTAGAAAAACTAACACAAAAGAGAGAAAATAAAAAAGAGTTCTCAAGAGTTGAGACTTCTTCTTTATCTTCTTCTTCTTCTTTTTCTAAGTGTATAAGTGAGAGATATAAGAGTTGTATTTTTTCATAAGTCCATTGTCATCATCCCTTGTGCAAGAGTTATACAAGTGAAGGCTACATCCATCCAAAGGAGGCAAGAAGTCCTAAATCATCCAAGCAAGGAGAGGAGCTCTAGCAAGCTTTTGGGTCACCATAAAAGGAGGAGCTTGCGCGTGGAGATTCTTTAAAAGCTTGGAGTCATTCCGGTGCCACTCGTGTGTTTCAAGCTAGAGGCTTTACACTTAGGGAGCTAAGAGCTTGTAGATTTGCATCAACCATTTCCTAAAGCGTATCAAGTGTGCTACCGACATTTGAAGTTTGTAAGATTTACTAAACTCTAGATTTAGGTCTCTTGCCATGCTTTGTGTTTTGGTTGTTTTATGAATCTTTAATTTATGTTTTCTATTAAGCATGCAAGCAAATTAGTTGTGTAAACTAAATGTGTTGTGATCTTGGTAGTTTTTGGAATTCTTGTCTTTCATGCAAGGATTACACACTAGGAAAAATTTTGAAATTTATCCTAACCTACTCACACCACGCTTCCGCTATATTATGGTGTGTGTAATCGATTCCCTTCACATACATAGTTCCATGATCTCTATTCCATAGTCAGACCATGGCCTTTCTCGAGTTGGGCAATGGACTTCACAGGTAAGATTTATCTGTCTTTTTCTAAAGGGCATTATTTTATTCTTGTTGCTACTGATTATTTTTCTAAGTAGGTGGAACTAGTTCCCTTGAAAAAAGCCAAGCAAAAAGATGTTATGTAGTTCATCAAAGAGCATCTGATTCATAGATTTGGCATTCCTCAATATATTATAATAGATCAGGGCACAATATTTATAGGAGATGAAATGTAAGAGTTTGTAGCTAATTATGGGATCAAACTAGTTCACTCCTCACCGCACTACTCTTAAGCTAATGGTCAAGCTGAGGCATCTAATAAAGTGCTGATTAGGATCTTAGAGAAGATGATGGAAGAGAACCCTAGAGATTGGCATTGTTTGCTTTTAAAGACTCTTTGGGCTTATAGAACTTCAAAAAGGAATGCTATTAGGGTGAGTCCTTATTCTTTAATGTATGGTCATTATGTTGTTCTTCCAACGGAAGTGGTGATTCCTTCACTTAGAGTAGCAAAGCATAATGGATTAACACCTGACAAATATAATAAGGCAATGATCATGGAGTTAGAGAATGTTAATGAGGAGAAAATGAAGGCTTTAAACAATCTGATTACTCAAAAGAAGAAAATCTCTAGGATTTACAATAAAAAAGTAAAGAAAAAGTGCTTTGAGGATGGAGAACTATTTTGGAAGGTTATTCTACTTGTTGCTGTTAAAGACAGAGAGTATGGAAAGTGGTCTCTAAGTTAGGAGGATCCTTCAATATTTATAGAGTTTTAAAGGGTAATGCCTACTAATTATCGAGTTTAGATGGAGAATCCCATAAAAGAAGCATCAACGAACGTTACCTAAAGAAATACTTTTGCACTATATGGGAAATGATAGAAAAATGAACATTTGAATGTAAGACCATCATCATGGCCATGTAGGATGAACTTGTAGGACAGATAAAATCTTATAAAGCCAACCTACGGTGCCTGTTTTCTATAAATATCTTTTTAAGTTTAATTTAAAAAAGGTAGGCCTGTTGGCTACCTTTTATTTATATAGGTTTGTTTATTGTTGTTTAATTTCTTAAAGAAAATTTTAAACAGAGTTCACACTTGATCATATCATTAACACAGCAAGGTTTACAGGCAAGTCTAAGTCACAACAGATCATTACAGATCATCAAAGTCACTAAAGTATAATGTAATGTGTGAAGCACACATATGATTGTATGACTGTAATGCAAGGAATGGCTACATGATACATACAAATGCAATGTGGAAAGCTCTAAGAGCTAGGTACCTACAGCAGTTTATAATTATGCAATAATGCCAAAATATAAAATATCAAGACACTAAAAGTTCATTCATAGAATAAAATGAAATCATCCATATAAGGTTTCTAATATCAACAAAAATAAAGAAATCTAAACAAAGAGTTGTTAATATAAAAAGGATTTATTATTTTGCAATCACAGATAATCTAAATCTAGGTTCTTTGGATTATTCTATAGGGTGTATCATTCCTTCTATTTATCTTTGGCTTGTTTCAGATCATCACACCACTATTGGATTTGCCCACACCTAGTATCTAAGGATCTCCTAAGTATCTCATACTAATCAAATGCCTTTTGATAAGAGTTCCTTAAAGTCTCCCTATTTTGAAATAGAGATTTTAATTCAGCTCGTTTGTTAGACAGTGCCATTTTGAATTCCTAAATATCACGGTTTGCTTGATCTATCCTTTCATTATTGGCATCAAAAGTTGTTTTCTTTGATTCAAATTTCTCTTTAGCATTATTGAGTTGAGCCACATCTATTCTAGAAGTTTCCACTCAATTGTTTAGATTCTCTATAGCAAAGGCAAATTCCTTCATAGAACCAAACAATACCTCAAGGTTTGGGAACTTATTGGCAGAAGAGGGGAGAGCAATGATTAAAATAGCAATGGTAGACTGGGTAGAAGATTTTTGAATCTCACTTAAGAAAAGAGCATCAAGGCTTAAAAGATTCTTGAGTGTACTCCTAGCAAAGGACACATCAGACTCAAAAGGAAGAGCTGTTGTTGGGTTAACTTTTGGAAGAGAATCTGATATGAAGCTGAAGTCTGGAGTTTCTAAAATATCAATGTCAAAAGATAATCTACCTCCTTTAGTAAGAGACTATTACAAGAAAAGGAAAGAACTAGTGTTGAGCATAATGGCAAATAATTTACCATGAGCTATAAGAAATAAGTTTGAAATGGTACCTCAATTTTCTTGTAGTTATTATGAGTTTTGGGGAGAGCATTGGAAGGATTTTTCCTGACTGTGTCTTTAAGCCAAAATTCATCATGCTCATCACGTCCATCAGTTGAGGTGGAGGAATAGTAATGAGATATGTAAGAAGCATCAACATCATAAGGATCAGAGTTAAAGTTAGTGTCAAGAAAGGGTAGAGCATCTAAATGTTCCTTTCTTTTAACATCATCATCTTCTAAGGACCTCTCTTGTTCATCATGATAATTGTCAGCTTCAGACTCTTCTTCACTCAGAACATTAACAGGATCCTTATGGGTGTTTTGAAACTTGCTATTAGCTGGCTAAATTTTCTCACTCCAGGTTGGAACACTTTCATTCTTTTATTAAGTGAGGGTTTAGATGTAGTTTTTCTCTTGGGAGCTTTTGATCTATTATATTCCTTGCCTATTAAAGTCAATAGATATTTAGCTTAGAATAAAAGACATAAAATGTATTACTATAAGAGAAAAGAATTGCCTAATATATATGCATCAAGGCTCAGGGATCCATCTCCTTATATTGAGAAGCCTATTAGGAAAGAAAAGCCTTCGGAGAAGCAGATGGGACATTGATAAGAGGATTAAGCAAATTAGAGTTTTTTCACTTCACAATGTTAAAAAAGTTCTTGGAGATCATCGTTGGAGGTTTGGGGAGAGCATTTGGGATGCATTGCTCATAGCTGAATTGGCGCCCCAAAGGCAAGGCAAGTATGATTTATGTAAAATTATGGATTTCAAAGGAGAAGAACAACCACCAATAATGAAAGAACGTGAAGCAATGAAAGTAATATCTAATTTAGTTTTAGCCTCTGGTAGAGATAGTTTCTCAAGTTGGCATACTCTTCTAGCCATTCAATACTGGGTATAAAATCGTCAAAAAGAATGAACATGTCAGCAATAGAAAGGTTAAGGGAGTGAAAAAAGGAAAGAAGTTCCTCGGTAGAACAAGACATCAAACCAACACTGGTAGTGATAATAAAGGATAATGCAAAATTAGGGCTCATCAGCTTTGGGAGGTAAAAAAAACCATTATTAAAGGAACCATACGCTTACCAAGCCTAGTAAAAGGTTCATTAGACACATATTTATCTAGATTATGATAAAGAGAACCTAAAAATATTATTCCAAGAGCATAAAAGTTTCTAACTGCTAATGTCTGAGCTAAGGTGAGATGTTCCAAGGAAGGCTTACCACTAGCAGGATAAAAGATAAACCTACAAATCAAAACCTAAAGAAAAGAGACATGTTATTAGGGTGTAAGGTCAGTAGTGTGATAACACCAGGTGGTGATGATTTAATAATAAGAGGATATTGCTTTAGTTATTATCATTAGGGAAGGAAAAGCTTCTGGATCAATCAGACAAGGGATATCAAAACCTAAACTGGCTAAGCCTGTAAGGTAATACACATCATAAAGGATTCCTTACTCATTGGTTTTAGATAGTATTTGCCTAACTTTTTCCAAGTTGTCTCATAGAAAGGAGTAAGTCTGTCAACCTATGTTTTCCATTCAATATAACATTTAGGCTAAGATTTAATTTTTCCTAATACAACATGAGGTTTGATATTGGAGTTGAGTATAAGTTTCTTGCCTGAAGGAGACTGGAAAATAGATGATGATGATCTTTGTAGAAAGATGGGTCTGACAACTATTACAATATGGGTCTGCATTGATGGAGCAACCTTGGAGATTCCTTAAACATAAAACAATGAAGTCATTTTAAAGTGTAAACCAAGGAAGAAATTAAGTGAGAATTTGAAAATAATTGTCAAAGAACTAACCTCAACAGGTGTAAAGCTCAGTTCCCTAGCAGAGGAAGTGCTCAAAGAAACATTAGAGTTGTTTACTACTTTTACAAAATTAGGTGCATATATTCCTTTTAGGAATCTTTTCCATTCTCGGACAAAATACTCACATTTTAGATAAATCCATGCTAAAACAAATGATTAAACTAACATTCATAGAGATACATGGTTTTCATGGTTCCCTGTTCCTTTATTTACATAGTTTGCCATAAGTTTTGTTAAATAAATAAATAAATATATATATATATTATATTATATATACATATGGGCATATGCATTTTTGTTTCAAAGCATTATATTAAAATTCATTTTTCTTTCAAATGCACAGTTTAAGCCATACATGCATTTTAAATTACATGTATAAGTAATGCATGCAGACCAATATTAATATATCATGAAGAAATTTTTTTCTTCATTAGGGTTTGTTCTTAGGATTTCTTGTGGTAGATAGTACAATTCATATTGCGTAGCTAGCTAATTAATATATTTCAAGCATGTTTATTTTTATTTTTATTTTATTTGTATATATTATTTTAATTTTAATTTTATTTTATTTTTATTAAGTTTTACCTGTTAATTTTATTTATTTACTTTTAAGTGCATTTAAATATTTGATTGTTTTATACATGTCATTCTAGGCATAATACATGTTATGTTATATGTTCATTATTTGGTGTATGCAACGTTGTAGAGAATTCATGTTAACTGTGTTAAATTCATTTCTTTGACCCATGTTATTATCTTTTCATGTATTAACTTTAGTGGACCAAGTTTGAAAAACATATAAATAAGCAATATTTATAAGTAAACGACAAATAAAAGCGGCTAAAAGCATGTTTTTGAACTGATGGTAGATTTGTAAATAAGAGAAAAATTAGGCACAAGCTCACCTAGAGAAGAACAAGTAGAGTGGGCTATCATCTTCCTCACTATAGGTGGCATTGTAGCATGGATCTCCATCAACATCGCTCTAAAAGGTAATGGCAATGTAGAGACCGACGACGACAGCTTGGCTTCAGTCAACGACAGCATGAATGTGCTATTTGTCTCTTTAGCACAAAGTATAGGGAGTGAGATCACTGTATTTTTTGCTCCAACTGAGGAAATTTTGGTCAACAATGGTGTGAGTCCAGCCGGTGATGACAAAAAGCTCTTGATGCTTAGAAGAGGTGGTGAACCAAAGGTGGTTTGAGCTTCAGTCACAACTGATTGAGCAAGTAAACTTGATGAGAAGCTATTAACAATTGCTAACGTCAAAATTGAGAAGGAACTATTACCAAAAAATCCAAGCCAGTGTTGTTTTGTAGAGATGACGAACAAATATCTCAGGCTAGTATAGGTAAGGATGAATTTGAGGAATGTAGTAATGGAGAGGAGGTGAATGACAAAATGTTGGGTTTCATTAATTCATACACATAATGAAAAACAAAAATTTTAATCAAGAAACCCTCATAGGATCCATGTAATTCGAATAAATTGATTAAGAGAAAATCCAAAACTCACTAAGACGAACTTATAGCACGATGATTGGAAGGAAGAGAGGGGGTTCACTCCGGCGATACCCTACCGTGAGCTTTTTGTATAGGTCTTGTCAAATCAAGACACCACTAATAAAGCCATGTCCTTTATCGGTATCCAAAGCAATGTTGGTGTGCTAGCACCTTTTCAAGACAACTCTTTTTTTTTTCTCTATGTATTTTTCTTTTCTCAAAATAAGTAAAGGAAGGAGGAGAATAATAGCCCTTAGAAAACCCTTGAGAAAGAGATGTATATATAGACATCCCATCTAGGGTTTCCTTAACCACTTACTCACCAAAACAGTTTTGGTAAGATTAAATTCCTTTTAATTTTGATTCGAATTCTAAAATTAGAATTATTTTCTATTTATTTAAAATAACACTTACTCTAAATAAATAAGGAAAATAAATAAATATAAATATAAATATATACACATATATATTTATTTATTTATTCTTTTAGAGAGATTATTATCGAGTTAATTAACCCAAGTTTGCTTTGAGCTTGTTCTAAATGTACGATAATGTGGGTTCACACAATGTTGGCAGGAGGCCTAAAATTCCCATTTTAGCTCACGAGTCATAAGTGGCCTCTAGCAAGACAATTTCACTACCTAAGTTATGTGAAGGCAAATAATCCAACACAACCTTAACCACGGCGTGTATTATAGTCCTTTTGTCACATGATATCTTGAATGAACATAAGACATGGTTCATGTTATCCTTGTATTGCTCAATTAGATTATTTCTCGATCCTAAGTACTGATAACTCTTTATCTGATATTGATAACCCTTTATCATTACATTCTAGCATGGCCATGCATTTCTCTTCAGTCTAACTCATCGAGGGGCCCATAGATATCTTCTCAAATAACTGAGGGACAAATTCCATTTCAATCACTCACATTCCTCACATAACTCATTCCATATCCAATCACAACCTGTTTTACCATCCGGTTAAAGATGATTTGAGGATGTATTAAAATACAGAACTCATAATGCAGGAAACCATGGTGATTTCAGGTCAGAGGACTCAAATTATACTACTATGATGAGAATTACTTATGACAATTATCTATTTAGTATTTTCATAGTGGGTCGACCCAATACATCATTTCTTTAAATATGTAACTATAAGTTTGACTCAATATCTCATATACATGATCATTAAAACATTATCATCAGTCAACCTTTTACTAGTCTTTATTCATTATTGTTCCCATAACAATGACTGACCCGAGATATTTATATTAGAATTCAAGTATCACCTAAGAGTTTTACTATCAAGTCACATACTTAATGACCTTAGATAGAATTAACTAATCAATTATAATATTAGAATTAGCCAACAATAATGAAAAATGTCTCTTTATTAATAAAATGGAAATATGACAAAGTCAAAGAATGACCATTACATAATTGGCCTAGGGCATATCACTAACAATCTCTCATTTGCATTAGGCCCAATCAACATTGTATCTCATACCCATTGACCTAATATGACTCTCATGCTTAGGCTATAGAAGAGGCTTAGTTAGTGGATCAACAACATTGTCATTTGTTGGTACTCAACATATCTTCATGTCTCCTCTCTCAATGATTTCTTTAATGAGATGATAACGCCTGAGTATATATTTGGATCGCTGATGTGACTTGGGTTCCTTAGCCTATGCTATGGCTCTATTGTTATCATAATATAAGTTCACTGGGTCTGATATATTGGGAATAATACCTAATCCAACTACGAACTTCTTAATCCAAACAACTTCTTTGGCTGCCTTAAAGGTAGCTATGTACTCAGCTTCTATTGTAGAATCAACAATGGTGTCTTACTTTGAACTTCTCCAGCTCACTGCACCTTCATTCAAATAAAACACATAACCTGACTGCAATCGAAAGTCAACCTTTTAGATTGGAAGTTAGCATTTGTGTAACCATTTACAACTAGCTTATATTCCTGCCCACCATATAGTAAAAATGCATCATTAATCCTTCTCAAGTACTTAAGGATGTTCTTAACTGATATCCAGTGATCTGGTTGAGTGCATAGCATGGCATACATAATGGATCCAATGGCAGAAGCATATGAAATTTTACTCATACGATCTCGCTCATCTTGTGTCATTCGACACTGAGTCTTGTTGAGACTATTGCCATGAGACATTGGCAATAACCCTCTCTTAGAGTTTTGCATACTGAACCTATTCAGTACCTTATCAATATAAGTGCTTTAACTTAGGCTAATAAGCCTCTTAGATCTATCTCTATAAATCTTGATGCCTAAAATATAGGCAGCTTCACCTAAGTCTTTCATTGAGAAACAATTCCCTGACCATGATTTAACATTTTGTAAAGTAGGAATATCATTCCCAATGAGTAATATGTCATCAACATATAGCACTAGAAAAACTATTGCACTCCCACTAACCTTTTTATAAACACAAGGTTCATCTTCATTTTTAATGAATTTATACTCTTTGACCGCTTCATCAAAATGAAGATTTCAGCTCCGAGAGGCTTGCTTTAATCCATAAGTAGATCTTTGAAGCTTACAAACCTTTTCAGGATTCTCAAGATTAACAAAACCCTTTGACTGTGTCATTTACATATCCTTAATTAGGTTTCCATTAAGAAATGCAGTTTTGACATCCATTTGACCTATCTCATAATCATATTATGCTATGGCAAGGAGAATTTGAATGGACTTAAGCATAGCAACTGGTGAAAAAGTTTCATCATAGTCAATACCATGTGTTTGCTTGAAACCCTTCATAACCAGTCTTGCTTTAAAGGTATGCATATTGCCATCCATGTCAGTTTTCTTTTTGAAAACCCATTTATGCCCAATAGTTTTTAAACCATCCGGTGGATCAATCAAAGTCCATACTTGATTATCATACATGGATTGCATTTCTGATTTCATGGCTTCTAACCATCTCTCAGAGTCTGGACTGTCCATGGCCTCTTGGTAGGTCGTGGGTTCATTTTGATCCACAATCATCACATCATTATTATTTGTTAAGAGAAATCCATATCTCTCAGGGATATGACGTGTCCTACCAGACCTCTTAGGACCTTGTGATACTTGTGTAGATTC
This sequence comes from Mallotus repandus, assembly GCA_949671775.1. Lineage (NCBI taxonomy): Eukaryota > Viridiplantae > Streptophyta > Magnoliopsida > Malpighiales > Euphorbiaceae > Mallotus > Mallotus repandus. Next base: position 6,768 of record CATIWM010039913.1, on the reverse strand, counting down.
AACAGTTACTTGTCGATCCAGTTAAGATTCCATATGTGGTACAATGCTACTTTGTGGTTCTTGAATTTCTTTAAATTGTACCTTACTCCCACTAGTTCCTTTGGAAATGTACTCTCTTTCCAAAAAGACACCATTCTTAGCAACAAACACTTTGTTTTCAGAAGCATTGTAAAAGTAATATCCTTTTGTTTCTTTAAGATATCCCATAAAAAGGAATTTGTCTGATTTGGGTGCTAATTTATTTGAAATTTGACACTTCACATAAGCCTTACATCCCTAAATCTTAAGAAAAGATAAATCGGGAGATTTCCTAGTCCACATTTCATATGATGTCTTTTCAACTAATAGTGACGGAACTTTGTTCAATAGGAATGCAATAGTTTGTAGAGCATACCCCTAAAAGGAGATTAGAAGATCTGACTGACTCATTATAGATCGAACCATATCCAATAGAGTTTGATTTCTCCGTTCAAACACACCATTCCATTAAGGTGTTCCTGGTGGAGTTAATTATGAAACTATTCCACAATCTCTAAAATGATCAATAAATTCTTAGCTTAAATATTCACCACCTCAATAAGATTTTAATGCTTTAATATTCTTACCAAGTTGGTTTTGTGCTTCATTTTTTAAAATTTTGAACATTTCAAAAGATATAGATTTATGTTTCATTAGATAGACATAACCATATCTACTAAAATCATCTGTAAAAGTAATGAAGTACTGATAACCTCCTCTAGCAGTGGAACTTAATGGACCACATACATTAGAACGTATAAGGCCCAACAAGTCATTAGCCTTTTCACTATGTCCAATAAAGGGTGTTTTAGTCATTTTTCCCAACAAACAATATTCACAAGTTTCATATGATTCAAAATCAAAAGAATTCAAAAGTCCATGTTGGTGGAGCTTTGATATGCATTTCTCATTTATATGGCCTAAACAATAACGCCAAAGATAGGTTGTATTTAAATCATTAGATTTAAACTTCTTTGTATTAATGTTATAGATGGACTTTTCAATAGTGTCTTTAATGTCCAAAACATAAAGACCATGATTTCATGGAGCATATCCATAGAAAATGTTATCATAATAAATGAAGCATTTATTATTCCTAATAATAAATTCAAAACCATTCTTGTCCAAACAAGAAACAGAAATGATATTCTTGCTCATAACAGGTACATAATAATAGTTTTCCAAACTCAAAATAAGTCCATTAGGCAAAGTTAAATCATAAGCTTCTATAGCTAAAGCAACAACTCTTGCTTCATTTCTAATTTATAGGTCCACTTCATCTTTAGCCAAGATTCTACTCCTTTTTAGACCCTGCACATTAGTACAAATGTGAGATCCAAAACCAGTATCTAATACCCAAGAATTAGAAGTAGATAAATTGACTTTTATAACATGAATACCTGAAGAGGTAGTCGTACTACCCTTATTCTTTTTCAAATCATCTAGATAGAGTTTGCAATTTCTTTTCTAATGAATTGGCTCATTGCATAAAAAGTATGTTCCCTCCGTGGGTGGTTTTGCTTGGGATAAGGTCTTAGACTTAGGCTTAGGCTTCTGTAAGCCTTTGGAAGCCTTAATCTTGCCTTTGCCCTTTCCCATCCTTTTCTTACCTTTCCCTTTATTAACCATTAAAACATCCTTAGTAGTTTTGATGTTCTTTTCAACTATCTTAAGCATCCCATACAATTCAGAAATAGCTTTGTTGATGCCATGCATGTTATAGTTCATAACAAACCCATTATAGGTTTCTAGCAAAGATTGGAGGATAATATCAATGGCCAATTCTTGCTCAATCTTAAGACCAAGCCTTTCAAGATCTTCAAGTTGACCTTTCATCTTAAGAACATGAGGAGCCACTGAGCTGCCAGCAGTCAACTTGCAAGAAAGTAATACCTTTATGGTGCCAAACATTTCAATTCTAGCTTTCTTTTGGAACATTTCCTTAAGATGGCCTATTATGGTATAAGCATCCATCTCCATCAGTTGCCTTTGAACTTTTGATTCCATGCTTCCAAGCATAAGGCAAGTGACATCAACAAAGTCATTAAAATGCTTACTATGAGCATCCTTTTAAGCTCTAGGAGCATTAGAATTTGGTTCATCTAGGATAGGTTGATCAAGGATATATTCCTTTCTTTTTAGCTTAAGAACAATTCTTAAGTTTCTGTACCAGTCATGGAAGTTAGTCCCATTAAGCTTATCCTTCTCAAGGATCGATCGCAGTGACAAATTTGATGTGATGTTTGATGCCATTACCTATAACAAATATATATGTAGTATACTCAGTATTTTATCAAGTTATTTTAATGAGACATAATTGTAAATCCTATAAAAATTCATTCAAATTAATACCCTTTAAAGTTAACTTGTAAATTTTAGTGAGCCAATATCCATATTTCATCATACTCTAAGTGAGCTTTGGCTCATCGCCTAAAGTATGGTTATTTAGGTAGGTAACTCTTACCAATTACGTCTTATGTAACTCTTGGAAAGGTATGGGATTTGACATCACATGTCCTGGTTAAAAATCCTATCTAATGCCTTAGGTCCAAAACCATTTTGATAATCTAGTTAAGTCAAACCATATCAAACATTCGGGATAGCACCACTATCCGACTTGCCTTACTCGGATGACTTAATACACCCTGCTTTGCCATGCTTATATATAGTAATCTAAGGCTTGACAAGTGTTGAATTTATAGGAGGCATTATAATGACTTAATATTGAATGAGGGTTCTTCTTTATTTAATTTAATTTGGTTATTATTATGTTGTATCACATACATGGCATCACATGCATAACATCATATACATAACAATAAAGTAAACGTGACATAGCATGGCCCCAAATCTACATTGATCTTCATAAGCCAATATGAAGATCAATGGTTAATCTTAGGTAAGAAGGCATCCTTTATCTTAAGTCATTCACCTTGGATCTCCACCTTTGATCTCCATCATTGGCCTCCATTTTGGATCTCTATATTGGGTTTTGATTTACATTACATTATAAATTGCAATCTGTACTATTCTATTACAACTTAATAAAATAAATTACAACAAATGAAAAAGGACTCGCAGGTCGTATTTAATAAATTACAACCCATAAAAATGAATAATATAAATCCAATCACATTGGTCTTAAGGGTCATGCCCTGCACCATGCATTTCACACCAAACAAAAAAGAGCATAATAGTTTAATTTTCATTAAAATTCATTAATATTATGACAAGAATGAATTATGTGACTAATCTATTCAGGGTCAAAGGGCTTGTAATCATATTACTTTTTAATTAATATGTTCAAAAACATATTTATTTTACTCAACACTTGAACAGGAATGCAATCTGCCTTAGCAGACATGGCTGTGTTAAAAATAGACATGGTTGTGTTAATCTGCAATTTGTAGAATTTACTCTTAGACATGACTGTGTCAAAAACAGACACGGCCATGTCTATCTATATTCTTGCAGACTAATAACTAGACACGGTTGTGTCATCTAAGTGACATGGATGTGTCCCCCTATAACCTGAATTTTTCTTTCGAAAACAACATGTATTTTCATGAAAATCCATACTACAAACAATGTTTAATCATATTAAAAAACCACAAGCATTAATCCAATTAATGAACATAATAAAATCTTCACAAAAATGTTCAATTGAAATTTAAAAACATTTTTCAAAATCAAATGCATATATATTACATATATATACAAAAACCAATTCCACATATCTCATGTTTATATTACATATATGATAACATCAATTTAATCGAAATACATATGGCTCTGATATCACTGTTAGGGTTCATTGATTCATACACGCAGTCAAAAATAAAAATTTTAATCAAGAAACCTCATATGATCCATATAATTTGAATAAATTGATTAAGAGAGAAAATCCAAAACTCACCAAGACGAACTTATATGGTAAGACGGTTGGAAGGAAGAGAGGGGGTTTACTCCGGTGACACCCTACCTCAAGCTTTTCGTATAGGTCTTGTCGGATCAAGACGCTGCCAATAAAGCCACACCCTCTACCGGTATCCACACAAACAAGGTATCCAAAGCAATGTTGGTGTGCTAGCACCTTTTCAAGACAACTCTTTTTTTTTCTCTCTATGTATTTTTCTTTTCTCAAAAGAAGTGGAGGAAGGAGGAGAATAATAGCCATTAGAAAACCCTAAGGAAAGAGATGTATATATAGACATCCCATCTAGGGTTTCCTTAACCACTTACTTACCAAAACAGTTTTGGTAAGATTAAATTTCCTTTTAATTTTAATTCTAATTCTAAAATTATAATTATTTCCTATTTATTTAAAATAACAATTACTTTAAACAAATAAGGAAAATAAATAAATATAAATATAAATATATACATATATATTTATTTATTCTTTTAGAGAGATTATTATCAGGTTAATTAACCCAAGTTTGCTTTGGGCATGTTCTAAGTGTGCGACCATGTAGGTTCACACAATGTTGGCAATAGGCCTAAAATTTCCATTTTAGCCCACAAGTTATAAGTGGCCTCCAATAAGACATTATGACTACCCAAGTTGTGTGAAGACCGATAATCCGACACAACCTAATCCACAACGTATATTATAATCCTTTGTCACATGATATCTTGAATGAACATAAGGCATGGTTCATGTCATCCTTATATTGCTCAATCATATTATTTCTCGATCCTAAGTAGACTAATATTGATAGCTCTTTATCCGATATTGATAACACTTTATCAATACATTCTAGCATAACCATGCATTTTTCTTCAGTCTAACTCATTGAGGGGCCCATGAATATCTTCTCAAATAACCGAGGGACAAATTCATTTTTAATCATTCACATTCCTCACATAACTCATTCCATATTAAATCACAACTTATTTTACCATCTAGTTAAAGATGATGTAGGGATGTGTCAAAATATAGAACTTATCATGCAGGAAACTATAGTGATTTTAGGTCAGAGGACTCAAATAATACTACTGTGATGAGAATTACTTATGACAATTGTAGACGGCGGGGTTTAGCGCGAGCCCAAGTTTATTACAACTGCAACACTGTTTGAGCTCAGGGCTCTAGAGAACACACTAACCACTGTCATAAAGACATGGCGTGGAGATGAGGAGTCGCCACCCAAGGTAATAACTGGGACAAATCGAAGGTGGTGGTAACTTGATTCTCTAATACAAGCTAGCACTACAACTAGGATTCTGGATACAGAATACCAACTTCTTTTAGTCTTGTGTTCATTTAGAATTATTTTAAGAATTATTATCTTATTCCCTAATTACATCCAATTTCAGTAAACCCTAATTGAACATCCATCTAACCCTAAGGCAACCAATCCATGAAAAAGCACATAAAAATGCATTCAAGTTTTAACGTCCCTAAATCTAAACTACACTTGATTTTAATTTTAAGTTAGCTAAATCTATATATTTTTATTTACAAGTGAAATGGAACTAAAAGTGGGCCTATGTTAATTATATTAGTGAACTTAAATCTATTGTTTTTAATTCTAAAAGAAAATGAGCCTAAGTCTATTAAATTTCAAGAAAAGAAATGAATTAGTGGGCTTAATTCTAATCAATTTTAATTAAATGAAATGATCCTAAGTCTACAAATTATGAAGAATACTTTGTTAATGTGCTGAGCTAAGTCCAAGTTAATTTTAATTAACTAAAAAATGAGCCTAAAATCTAAATTAACCTAAATGGGCTTGTAAGCATCCAATTTCGGGATAACTAGAATATGGATGCGAAAGAGGACTCCGATGATGAAAACTCATCGCAAATAGGTCTCTAGTATTTGAATTTTGAATTTCAAGACTTGATTGCATTTTTACGGACTAACAGAATTCTGATCAGAATTACAGAATTCAGGTCAAAATTACAAAATTCCGATCAAAATTATAGAATTCCGGTCGGAATTACAGAATTCCGGTCGAAATTCTGGAGTATCGATCAAAAATTCGTGAAATTCCTTTTTATTTTGTTTTATTTTAATTTTTTATTAATTTTTCTTAAATTTGATTGGTAAAAAATTAGTTAATTAATAAAAAAATTAATTAATTAAAAAAAGGGTTACTGAAAGAAAAATAAATAAATAAATTAACGTATATCAGCTCCGCTCTATCTTTTATCCTATCTACGTAACCTTGATCATTTTATCTCTACATAATCACTTATCTCGTAAAACGGATTTGGATATACGGAGAATAAAAGGAGGAGAGGAGAACGTAGAGGAAGGGGGGAAGAAAAGAAAAAAGGGAAAAAAAGAGAGGAGACGGAAAAAGAGAGAGGTGGAGAGAAAAGAAAAAAAAAAGGTTTTTTGGGTTCTGGGAATTTTTAAAGAAACGCTTTCTTTTTGGGTAGATGATTAAAAGATTTTGACGACAATATAATTGAAGCCGGAATACACTAATCAATTCTGGAGATCTATTCAGACGGTGAATTAAACACAACCTCTGAGGAGTCATTCAATACTGCATCCATCATAACTAGTTCTTCTTGAACTCCTTTCTCTTCTTATTTTATTTGTTTGTTTTTATTTTATTTAACTTTTGATTTGATTCTGATTTGATTTTTATTTTTATTTTTTTGGTTACTAATCTTTGTTTATTTCTGTGTTTATGATTGTGGATGGGGTGATTTGAATCCATGGTGGCGAACAAAATCTATGAAGATCCATGGAATGCCATGGATTAGCTTTTGTATTCGAACGTGTTTTAAGTT
>CATIWM010039908.1:0-50362 GCA_949671775.1 Mallotus repandus | reverse complement strand
GATTGTAATATAAATTTTTTTATTAAAAGAAATTGAGATTAATTTTACAAAATAATAAAAATGTAAATATCAATTCTATATTTTATGATTTTATTTTAAATAGTAGTTGTTAGAAGTTAATGATCATCTAGCTGGTATGGCACTCAATATTCAACTGGGATATATCGTCATCTCTAGGCTATTCCACATAGTATTCGAAATCTTTTGCAGCAATATGTAGTGGACGTAGCTTTCCCAAATCTTTGTTGATTTCATTTTTGGCGCTTTTTACTTCCCTCCTTATGGAATAAAAAAAAGTGGAGAATAGTAATAAAAAAAAAAAACAATGTTATGCCTTTATGACGCCATTTTTGTCTTTAAGAGGAACAAGAGCTACTCCATTTATTTTGCTACCTTAGGACTTGTTGAAGAACAATAGTTTTTGGTTTTGGCTGTTGTATGACCAAATGTTTAATGTGATTATGTGCAAAAACCCATTGGTTGAACCAAAATAAAAAATTTGTTGCAAAAAAATCAAAATAAATAATTATATCTTTTTTCTAAATTATCAATATTTAAAATTATAAAATTAATAAAAATTTCATAATAATTAATTTAATATAATTACATATATAATGACTGAAATTTGAGACATTATTTAAGCGATAATAATCATTTGTTAATTAATCTCAATAGTTATTGTTGTAAACAATTTTATATTTAATTGTACAGAATTTGCAGTATTAGTTTTTTAGATTAATCCTAACTATAGGCACGAAGTACCACAAGCAATCAAAATTTTAATAGCAAATGCTTCAGTCTAAATCTGATAATCGAAAAAAGTATTCTACTTGGTAAAAAATTTCAAACCTTAAAGGAATAAGGTACCTGAATCAACATGAATAGAGGGAACCCACTTAAGTAAGGACAAGGACCTTTACTGACAATGAAACAAAGTTCAATCAGGTTTATATGTAATTTCTCTCTTTATATGCACATCTCGTTCTCATCATTGATCTTGTCCATAAACATTCATTTAACACTCGTTCTATTATTATTCTATTCTACTCAATTTATTATTATTTTTTTCATACAAATACTGATTTAAGTATAAGAGCATTTATAAGAAAAACTCACTTATTCATCCAATTCTCTTTGTCGATGCGGGTTCAAACTCTTATTCTCTCTAGGGTGTTTGATTTAGTTTTTTTCAAGCAACAGTTAAAAATTTATTGTCAAAAAATTGATCAAAATGTGTTTGGTAAATTTTTAAAATCAGCAGCTGATAGCTGATTGAAGTTAATCAACTATTGATTCAAAAAGTTTCAAATCTTAATTTTTTTAATTGTTTTATTTTTACAAAATTAACCTTATTAAAAATATCAGCTCACTACATGTTGGAATTTCATATAAATTTACTTTGGAAGTCTAAATGAAACACAACTACCTACATCCAGTTAATCATGACTGTCAATTGGCATGAATAAAAAATTAATCTTATTTTTGTTATTTTCTTATTATTGTTGTTTCTTTTTATTAGCAAAGAAGTTAATAATATTGTAGAAAGTCTCATGTATTTTAATTAATAAAATTTTGGATTATTGCATAAAAATTAAATTAGTTTGTTAAAAGAGAAAAAGATTAAAAAATATTATTTTGCACTTATTAAAAAATTATGAATTTAATGCTATATTATTATTAAAATTTATTATTATTATTATTATTTGTATAAAATAAATAAATTATGTATAGAATAGTCATTTTATATAATAACAGAAATAACTCACATATATTTTATCAAATATTATTCCAAAATATGTATCAGCTATCAACTATCAGCTATAAGCTAATAGAAACAGTTAAATCAAACAGACTCTAAGTTCTCCTCCAATATGATATGAAAATAGCCATAAAATAAAAATAAAATAATAATAATAAACTCCTAATTTCAAAGATCTCATGCCTTTTATCCCTTGTAACATTCATGTAGTGCTATTAGCATTTGTGTCTTCATTAAAAGTTACAAGCAAACTTTAATAAAGAACATTCATGTACGTAGTACCCTTATCCATACCCTCATTGCAGATAGAGAATTTCAACCTTTGATGGCAGTGGTACTCTGGCAAGTGGCAGCAGTGGAGGTAGTGCAGATGAGTGGTAAAGATTGATTGAGGTGTGCAAGATTTTGATGGTTTGGGGGCAACTTGGCCCATTGACATTACACATTAGCTCCCAAATGTTAGTGCCGAAAGCCTATTCATGGGGCCTCAACATAGCCACACAATTTCCCTATCTATATCTATCTACTTAATGAGTTAAAGTGCCCATTCAGCTCTAAAACCTCTCTATTAGTTCGAATGATGACATTTAATTAACATTTTAAGTCTGGATTATGTGTACGAAAAAATAAAAGCTAAATATACAATTTCACCCTTAAACTTTACTCAATTATTTTATATCACATTTCAACTTTTATTTTGTTTAATTTTATCTCTTGATTTCTATTTTTTACCTATTTTACTGTTCTTCACACTAGAAAAATGCGTATATTTAATTTGCGCTGAGTTTGAATAGGTGAAAAATTGAACTTAAGAGGTGAAATTGGTGAATAGAAGTTACGTAGGATAAATATGTGAAAAATAGAAATTAAGAGGTAGAATTGAATAAAATAAAAGTCAAGAGTTGACATAAAATAATTGAGTAAAGTTTAGTGGATGAAATTGTATTTTCTATTATATAGTGTAATTAATTCAAATTTTAAAATAATTAAAAATTATTTGACAATGGTAATCAAAAATTATATAACTATCTAATATCAAAAACACTGAATAAAAATAAACAAAAATAAAACATATAAAATGTGGATATAAATGCTAATATTAAGATTGGATTGAGTGAGAAATTTTTCATTTTCGTTAATACTTAATTTAATAGCCTCCAAAATTTCAAAAAAAAAATAATAATAATCGCCTCCAATGAATGCTCTCACCAATCCTAAATTTGGGTTCCCATAACTCACAAACAAATAATTATAATTGTCTTCTTAACATTTTGACTTATTGGTTGTGAGTCTAGTGGCCAAATTCTTATAATATCACCAGAAAAATTCAATTTATGTTTCTCCACTCCTAATTTATAATGGTAAAAAAAAAAAAACAACATTTCAACTTGTTTTTGGTCAAAAAATGTTAGGCAATAAGATTAAGAATAAACCCATTTCAAATTGTTTTTGGTTAAAAAAAATGTTAGGCGATCAAGATTAAGAATAAACTCATGTATTTATAAATATATATATTGATTATTTCAAAATATAAATTGAGTGAATTTTACATAAATAAAGCTCTTTCAATTATAATTATTTTTCCAAAAAAATATTATATAAAATAATTGACTTTATAAAAGATATAAAATATATTATAGCAGGTAAAATTATTTTTTTTAAATCCGTGAGTCATATCTATGACCTATATTGAAAATTAGATTAGTGACCACGTAATAACAATAATTATTTATTATAAACACTCATTTGTCAATATAAATTGATAAAAAATTTAAAAAGGTTATAACTTGAAATTTTTTAAATAATTTTTATTCTATTTTATTTTTTAAACTAAATCTTTAACATGATATATTGAAGTGAATTATACCATTATTATATTCAACCCGAGGGCAATATTTTTATATTTTAGAAAAATATGGGAAGAGATTAATGAATAGGAGTGGCAATTTGTAACAATACCGATTATATAACACGATACAAAGATAAATAATTTAAATTCAGTATATAAACATATCAATCCTTTTAAACACATGAATACAAAATTGTATTTAAACGGGTTAAACCCACCTAAATCGTTTAGACACGGATTAAATTCTCTTTATATATATATATATAAACTCGTGATAGTAAATAAACTATTAAACATATGTTTGGATACTACTACTACCATTATTTTTTTTTTATTTAATTAAATAAAAGTATTATTTATTTAAATAACAATTTGATATTAACTTAATGTGTTTATAATTTATTGTGAATTTAATAAATTTTTTATTTAATAATTATATCATATTTTTTCAATATTTTTTATAATTAACATTTTTCTCAATTCTATAATTAATTTCATATAAAAAAATATTATGATCATAATCAATCATAAAATAATAAAAAATTATTATTTATTTTCTTAATAAAAAAATTAAAAAATAATATAAAATAATATTTTCTTTATATTAAAATTTAAACATTATAACCTCATTAAACTTATAATTTATTACAATTTTAGTTAAATAATTATATGATACTCCTTCAATAATTTTTATAATTAATATATTTATCAACTCTAAAATTAATTTACATAGAAAATATTATGGCCATAATTAATCATAATATAATAAAAAATATTAGTTAGTACTTTTTAATAAAAATTTTAAAAAAATATATAATTTTATTTTTTATATAATAATTTAATATTACAATCTCATTAAACTCATAATTAATTACAACTTTAATAATTTTTTTATTTAAACAGTGATACTTTATTTCTTCAATATATTTAATATTAATACTTTTATTCACTCAAAAATTAATTTAATGTAATTTTTAATTTCAATTAATAAATAAATGATAAAAATTAATTAATTTTATTTTAAATCTTTTTATTAAATTTTATAAAAACATCTAAAAATGATAATTATACTAATTTTCTTATAGAAATATTACTGTTAATCAAATTATATGCTCTATTTTTTAAAATATAATAACATATACAAAATAAATAAAAATTATAATTAATTTAATTTTAATTATTTACTTAATAAACATTGATTTAATAAATTTTTAAAAAATAATAAGAGTATTATTTTAGTTATATGTCAATCTAATTTCTTAATGTTTATTCAAAAAAAAATTTAATTTCTCAATCTTGATAGTGTCACATTATCATATAGTGATTTATTAAAATTTTAATAAATTTTCAATTTCAAATTATACAATACTCTTTCAATATTTTTATTTAAACAATAATATAATTTTACAAACTTGATAGAGTTCTAATATGGTAATTTATTATATCCTTGATGAATTTTTTATTTAAATTCAATAATCTTTCAATATTTTGATGTTAATATTTTCATAATTAATTATTTTATAAAATTTATTAATTTTTATTTTAATTATTTACTTATTAAGGGAGTGTTTTTTTTAGCTGTTGGGATGTAATTGTTAGCTGTTTACATCCCAACAACTAAAAAAAACTTTTTTGGTGAATGTTTTTGAAAAGGAGCTGGTAGCTGTTAGATATCCAAACAACATCAGTTCATAAAAGCTCCAATTTGAAACTTTTCACCAATAACTCCCATATATCCAAATAAATTTACTTAATTAACCTCACGTATTTAAATATAATTACTTCAATATCTTTATCTCTTTACACTACAACAAAAATGAAAATTTGAGACGCATTTAAAACGTCACTAAAGAGTATCCGAGAAGAAAATAAAACATCGCAACATGCGTTCCAATAGTGACGTCGCAAATAGTATTCAAAGACGAAATTCATAAAACGTCGCTAAAATCTTACATTTTAAGACAAAAAAAAATCGTCTCTAAAAGGTCAAGCCAAGCCAAATTAAGCTGAGCCGATCCCCAATAGAGATAAAAGAAAATGTCCCTAAATACTTTATTTTGTGACGTTTTCCTATTTCATCCCAAATACTTATATTTCAACATTTTTTTATTCTACACCTTTTATTTATTTTTATTTGTTTATAACTTGGTGTTGTGCTAAAACAAGTTTAAAAAATTAAATATTAGAAATAATAACATTTTTATTTCATTAATAAATAAATTTACATGAGTTCAAATTTAAAAATAATACAAATTATCATAAAATATTTTTAAAAATAATACACAACATCAAGCACACTTGTCATTTCCAAAAAAAAAAAAAAAAAATACTTGCTCCTGTAGAGCAATCCATTACATATCTTCTTTCAGTGTCTTTGTCGAAAATACAACACATTTTGACATTACCAGTGAGACATGTTTAACGATCGAGCCTATACAGATGCAAAACACACACTTACGGTTCTGAAAGAGGTAGTCTCTTCAAGCTGCTGCTGCACCATGGAAAGGACAAATGCACTCATTCATGTATAGAAGCGAAGAACAAAATCTACAGGCTATCCAATAAAAGAATAACTAGCCAAAACTATTTACCCTACATGCTCTTTTCTCTATCAAAGACCTTTCATATAATTGCCATGGCCCCAAGCACAAATCATTTCAAAAGTAGCCAACACCATTATATGCATGTAATAAATGATACCAGAGACAGTAAAAAGTTCAATACCATATCAAGTAGCAATAGACTGTCCAAAAAAATATGTTTTGTATTATCAGAACGTTTGAATACGCTATAAAGGTCCTTTCATACAAGGTTCCCTTTACTGCATGCTTAAGGCAGACACAATTATCATAAACCAACCCCTACTTCTGCTTAAAACAATCCTATGCAAACATAACAAAACTAATGTTAACAGTACAATTTTTATAATACGTTGAATGAGAAGTAAAGTTACAATCTAAAGTTAGCTAAATCAGCTATTAAAACCACCGCCATACATGCTTTGCAGAACCAACGAAGCAAAAATTCTAAAAGCACTCTGTTAACTAAAAACTACTAAAGGTAAATTCTTTTACAACAAATTAAGAGAAAAACATACCCAAAAAGGAAAGTGATAAGACCACTTTACACAACAATAAACTAAAGTCATCACAAACAAGGTTCACATAATAATAATCACCAATAATTAAACTGTATAATTTTCCATTTTTAGCATACTTTAGCTCACTAGTCATTAGTTAACTACATTAAAAGATGTAAATACCTTATTATCATTAAAGCTAAACACGTAATAAAGCTAAAGGCTTAAACAAAAACAGAAAAGGGCAAAAATTTTCATTTCTTGGAAAGATTTTCACAAATCATTTTTGCAGAAATCATTTTCTAAGAAAACAAAGAGACACCAAGTAATGTCAATTGGAAATTTTTCATCCTGCTATCTATGTAACAAATCGATCAAGCAAGGCTCCTGTAGAAAAGAGATACAACTTTTACACATAAAACATCAAACATAATGACTATTAGTATTAAGTGAAAGTGTACCTGCTTTGAAGCAAGATTTGCAATTTTAAATTTGGGGTCTAGATCAGGAACGCGAACAACGGACGTCATCACATTGAACATTTTTGCTAATTTGAGAAAATCCTCATCCATTTGAGCTCGAGGCCATTTAATTCTGTCAAAAATAAACCCACTATCACAATGGCACAAATCAATCACATACTCAACAGCTACTCCTATTCTACAAAGAATTAAAACTTAACACATAAAATGATCAATAAGTGAAAATAAGCCTTCTAAAATAGAAAACATTCTTGTTTTCAGGCACGAAAACGTCAACATTGAGAATGGTTCCACCTCTTGAAGTAATGCAATCTGATGACTTAGCAACAATACCTACCGCATCGTATCAATTAAAAACCAAAAAGAAACCATTTTTATTTCAATAAAATTCATTTCTATTAAAAGGGTACACCGTTTTGAGATCAAGAACTTACTAGGCAATGAAAAACGCGGATGCCATGAGTGAGACAAGAAGAGGAGGACTCGAGGGACTCCCCATGTAAATTTGAGTAATTGAAGGACCTGTTTGCAAATTCAAAAGCTCAGGAGACCCATCTCCGGCAGAAACAACAAACAACGAGGGAGGAGCAAGGAGCGACGACGGAGAAGGAGGAGGCAGCGGCACCGGGATGGGTAAAACCTTAGGAACAAGAACCTGGACATTCGCCAAAGTAGAAGAAAAAATCACGAAATCTACAACAATAAAATTTAAAAAAAAAACAATATTGTATGGCAAAAAATCACCAAGCAAGATGCTCATAGAGAGCAATAATTTTCAAGTTGCTCCTTAAGTCGCATATCAACAACTAAAGACTTTCTCCTTCTGAGTCAACGTAATCGTCGTCTTTGTCCTCCATTTTCCTCCGTTTTCTTGAATCTGTGTTGAAGAAAAGGTCTTGCTTTATTGAAAATCTTCTGCTTTAATCGGATATCTGAGCTGGAGCAGAGGATTCTTGGCCATAAGAAGGAAGTTAAGACTGGATTTTAGATTTGATTTTGAAGAAGAAAAAGAAGAGGGAAATAAAAGCATGATTTAGGTTAGGATTGAAGAAGAAGAAGAGGAACGAGACGGAAAGAAATAAACAGAAAAAGAAAAGGGGGGAAATAAAATCATGATTTTAGCTTAGGAAAGTTTTAGAGACGTATTTAAATAAAACGTCTCTAAATAAATAATTAACTAAATTTTTAATTTTAAAAATTAAAAATATAAAATTAATTTATAAAATTAAAGAAAAATTAAATTTATAAAAAATAATTTTATAAAATGTCATAAAAATAAGAGTGAAAAAGATAAATTAAAAATTAAATTAAATTTTAATATAAAAATGTTAGAAATATAATATTAGAATAAAAAGATGAATTTGTTTAAGATGAATTTTTTATAAATGGTAAGAAGTGATAATATTTTTAGAGTTTTTTTAAATTGAAATAAAAAGAGTTTATGAAAGTATTGATTGTTTAAAGAAGATTTATAAAATGTCACTAAAACTTAATTTTAGAGATGATTTTATAAAACGTCACAAAAACTTATTTTTAGAGATGTTTTTCAAAAATGAAAAAAAAAAATCTTTGAGCAACGTTTATAAAATGTTGCGAGTACTTTTTAAAGATGAATTTGGTATGGTAAGAAATTATTTAGAGGGAGAGCAAATTTGTGCGCCTTTTTGGTGACAATTTTAATAAAATGTCCCAAAATATTATCTTTTAGAGACGATTTTTATTACGTTGCAAAATAAATCATCTCTAAATCCTAATTTTGTTGTAGTGTTAAACTAAATTAATAGCTATATTTTTATATGTTAATTTTTTCCTTTATATATATACACACACAAACACAAACACAAAAGATATTAAATTATTATTATTATTAGGGTTATTTGCAAAAAAAAATTCTGACCTTTAGCGCTTTTTGCAATTTAATCACATGTTTTTAAACTTGGCAATAAAATACATAACCTTTCAAACTTTGGCAAGTTGAATCACCGATGAGAAAATCGAGGACCGCTTACTTGCATGGCAGCCGAACATTGATTAAATAATCCATGTCAGTTGGGCACCATCTCTGATCAAAATGCAACGTTTCATCTCAAGTTTGAAAAAGTATAGGAATCGAGAAAGCAAAATCCCTAATTTTAAATTAAAAACAAAATTCCCAAATCCAGAAGCAAAATCCCTAAGTTCAAAGTAAAGAATCATTTTGAACATTCCAAAAACATGCAACATCGTTTATTTCTTTCTTCTCTAAAACTGAATCTCTCCGTAACACCATTAATCCAACTCTAAGAGTCGCAGTCTTAAGCATCGACATCCAAAAAAAAGGTAAGAAGTTGCAATACTTTAATATTTATTATGTGGGGAGTAGTAAAATAATACAGAAAGAGAATGTAAAGTGTTGTTGAATTTTAGGGTTTTGTCTAGGTTTAGGATTATTTAATTTACAAAATGGTATTCTGAATAAACAATGTAGCTCTTTTTTTGTTGTATTATGACATTAGAGTTGGGTACATTAGGGTTTGCGTTGTTTTATTACTTATTTTAAAGCTGAATATTCGTGTTATATGCAAAATGGCAGAAACCTTTACCATTTTCTTTTACTATGGAGGGCGAATTACAAAGATCGAGGATGAAATTATCTACTTTGGTGGTGATATAAGCCTAAATACAGGATTGATCCTGATAGATTGAGTTTCCTTGACTTGGTTGATGAAGTTAAGAAATTAGGTTGTGTATGTGGGAAGCTTTTTTATAGAATACCTGGCTTGAGTCTAAGTGAGGGGTTAAGGGAAATAAAAAATGATAAGGAAGTGATGGAAATAATTGAGTTTGGATTGGTTGAGGTATATGTAGATGCTGCCACAAGAACAAATTTTGCAGATGAAAGTTCCTTTAAAGAAAATGCAGCTGAAAGTATAAGAAAAGAAACTGAGCCTGAAGTGGTTAACACAACTGATGCACCTCAGGAATTAGAAGATGGTGATGAGCTTAATGTTGAAAGTAATGTGAATGCTATAGGGGTGCAAAACGTAAATGTTGTATTGGCGGAGGAAAATTATTCATCTAGTGAGGATCCTGATTACAATTCAGTTGAAGAGAGTGACACCAATGACTTGAAGATAATGAGTTGTCTGATGATGACAAGTATGTAGAGGCAAGGAAAAACAAAGGTAAATATAGAAAATATGTTCCTATGGACGAAGTTGCTGATAGGATTGCCACTAACAAGGGGTTTCAGAAATAATTTAACCCTCAACTAGATGTTGACACATCTGCAATGAGACATGCAATAGTGAATATGAGGATTTAAAGGGTGATTCAATTCATTAGGAACTAGTGAGGAGGAAACCATGGATGAGTCTGTTAAGAAGTTGAGGAAAAAAGGGTTGTATATGATCCAACCTGTGATCATAAAACTCTGAAATTTATGTTGGGGATGTGGTTTGAGAGTGGTCAACAATGCAAGGAAGCTATCCAAAAGTGGGCCATTCTGAATGGACATAATTTACAGGTCATGAGAAGTAACCAGAGGAAACTTCAAGTCAGGTGTATAGAGAAATGCCCACGAAAACTTTATGGTAGTGCCATAAACATCGAGAAGACCTTTGCCATCAAGAATTTATACACTGAGCATCGATGCTTAAGGGAAATAAATAACAGTCGAGCAACTTCGACATGGATAGCTAAAGAATACCTTGGCAGGTTTAGAAGAAATCTCAACTGGTCAATTAAGGATCTTTCTGATGACCTACTTAAGAAGTTTTGTGTGCAGGTTACTAACTAGAAATGCTATCGAGCTAAGTGGAAGGAACTTGAGATGCTAAGAGGTTTAATTGAAGATCATTATGCAAGACTGAGGTCATACAAGCTTGAGCTACTCATATTTGATTCTAATGGAAGGTTTGATTTTTTACTTAAGGAAGACATGAGTTTGAAGGGTTTCTACATTGGGTTCAGTTCTTTGAGAAAGGGCTTTAAGAGTTGTTGCACGCTCATCATAGGTTTTGATGGCTGCTTTTTGAAGACATTCTTGGGTGGTACATTATTGTCTGCTATTGGGAAAGATGGGAACAACCAAATGTTTCTTATCTACTAGGCAGTTGTTCAGTCTGAGAATGAGTATTTCTGGACTTGGTTTATAAAAATAGTAATGGAGGAGTTATCAATTTAGGACGGACTTGGCTAGAGTTTAATTAGTAACTAATAGATGGTGCATAACATACAATTAATTATTATTTATTTGTTTCATGTTTACAGCCATTACTTTCATAATTACTAATAACCAATTATTGCTTTTAATGTTATGATAGGGTCTGCTTAATGCAGTCCAGAAGCTAGCACCTTAAGCTGAGCACAGAAATTGTGTGAGGTATCTGTACTGTAACTGGAAAAAAGAATACAAAGGGCATACTTTGAAAAATTTATTCTAGAGGCCTGTGAGGAGCACATTTGATGCTGCTTTTAATATTGAGTTTAAAGCATTGAAGGCTGAGTCACAAGCTACACATGATAATTTTATACAGAGGGACCAACCAAGTTTTGTAAGTTACATATAAGTGAATTGCCAAAATTTGACATGATTGACAATAATATTTGTGAAACATTCAATGGGTACATAGTCAAAGCTAGATTTAGACCCATTATAGATATGCTTGAGGATATTCGAGAGTCATTGATGGTTAGAATGCATAAGAAATTAATAGATATGAGCAGTGTCATAAATAGGAAATGTCCTAGAATTAGAACCAAACTTGAGGCCATTAAGTATAATAGTAGGCTCTATGTTATTAAACCAGCTATTAGTGAAAAATTCTAGGTTGCTAATGGAGCATATCAATTTATTGTAGATTTAAAGATGCTAACTTGTACATGTAGGGTGTGACAATTGTCAGGTATACCATGTATACACTCATGTGCCAGCATACACTTTATGAATAAGGACACTGCAGACTTTGTGAACCATCATTTCAGAGTTGATACTTATCTAAAGGTGTATACAACTGGCATTGAACCCACTAATGGGCCTAATATGTGGCCCAAAGCTAAAGGATATATAATCAAACCACCCCACTTTAGAAAGATGCATGGTAGGCCCAAGGTCATGAGAAAAAGAGTTATAGATGAGGAGCCCAACAACCCAAACAAGCTCACCAGGTATGGAATACAAATGACTTTCCAAATTTATTTGTAAGTGGGGCATAATAATAGAACTTGTAAGAATGTCAACAACCCAAATTTTTAGCGGCATGTGAAGCCAATTGTGAGTAAAATTAATTCATTATGATCATTTTTTGTTATATTTTTGGCAAATTAATACAAGTAATTATAGGACATATTTTTTTGTTCTTGCAGCTTAAAAGAGGAAGGCCTCCAAAATAGAAGGATGGTCAGCATATGCAAAGGACCCAAACTGGACAAAGCAATAGTTCCATACCTGTGCACATCAATCAACACACCACTTCAATTGTTCAATAAGGCAATACAACAACTTCAAGAGATACTTGAGTGATGCGAAAAGAGAAAAGACAAGCAATATTCATTCAATGTACATCAAATTCACTTGTAATTTTATGTTATGATTTATTATTTTAGGTTGGCATATGCAGGTGTCACAAGCATGGGCTAAGAATTTTTGAAGGGACAAGAAATATATATCTACGGGACAGTCTGAATCGCAAGATCATATTATGTATTTGATTTTCTTTTTAGAAGTTGTAATCACATGTAAAGGTTATATATGTAATAGATGCCTAATGCTGGACGAGGACAATGTGTATCTAGAAAAGATGCTACAACAAAGGCAATAAAAATAGTTAGAACTGCAACCAAAGGAAGAGGAAGAAGTACAAATACAACAACTGGTGAAACATCATCAACTGCCACCTCAGTTTCACAGCTAGTCAGAATGTAAACCAGAGGCCAAGAAAGAGCCAAGGGCATAGGGCATGACAAAAGACAAGCACATGTGGGAAGCACTAAAAAAAGTGTTGTTAGTACGCAAAAAGTGTTGCATAACATAACACAGAAGCCTAACCTTATGTTTTTTTAGAGCTTTCAAACTTATATTTCCAGCAAAACTTATGATGTAGTGTATGTTGGAAAATTATTTTGTCATAGTAGTTTTATGGATGCATATTTTGGGAGGATATATGTAGTATCAAAAACATATTTACAACCAGATGTGGCACACTAATATTTTGTAATGTTACAGACTTATCAGTTGTTAATTTATGGTGTTTTATGCAGCATTTGTGAGTTAATGCAAGCACTGTAATTTAGAAGCAATAATATATAATCAATTCCATTCATTTGCATAGAACATGTTCAACATTGTCATAGGTAAGTAGCTAAAATTACATAACACAATATAGGAGCAGTACAAATTTTGCCAATCAAGGCAATACACTTTTATCTACCAAAATTTGCTCCTACCAAAACATCAACTCCTACAATTAGCAACATCTACATTTAACCATCAACAAGATTGGTGGGTTAGTCCAGTTGTATAAAACCAGACAACATCTTTTTTACTTCTTAAGAAGCTGGATAATTCTGAGTATATAGAATTAAAGCTAAAGCCATAACCAGAATAATTGTTAACTTCAACACTACCCTCATCCGATTCAGCTCTTTCTTTAGCTTTGAGTTCTCAATTTTTAGCATATTCCCTTTTCTTCCATGCTCATCAATCTTCTTTTCCAGCCTCTCAAACAACATATTATACTCATCCAAAGCTTCGTTATTTTTCCTCATTTTCATCTAAGCAAACTTCACTTTGTCAGTCAAATGTAGCTTCACATCTCTTAAAATCCTTATGGTTTCTTTGTACCTCTCTTTTTTAGCCTTCATTTTCAAAAATAATTGCTTTTATTATGGTGGGATTTCAGGATCAAGCCATTCGAAATACCCACAGTCATCATGCTAAATAAAATACAAAAATAATTTTATCAAACCAACGGTTTTTAAACTTTAAAATTTGAATAAACAGAGTCTGTTACCTTTTGAATGGGATAACGATAGAATTGTCTTCTAGGATTCTCCATTATCATGGATGTATACACACCAACAGTGAACTCATGGCCACATTCTTTTTGAGGAATTGAGCTGGCATTGCGAACACTTGACTAAGATGATCTTGAGGTGCTCGACATTTTCTTTCCAGTGCAGCAGATGAAGAACCCTAAAGAGATGAACCCTATATTAGCCCTATTTTAAGGAAGAAGATGGTATCATGAGGTGGGAGTTGTTCAAGATGGAAACCTAAATTAGGATTTGGGAATTTTGTTTTTCAATTTGAAATTAGGGATTTTGCTTTCTCCATTCCCACAATTTCTCAAACTTGAGATGAAACGGTGTGTTTTGAGCTTGAAACTGTGCGTTTGGAGCTAGAGATGGTGCCCAACTAACGTAGATTATTTAATCAATGTTCGACTGCCACGCTAGTAAGCGGTCCCCGGTTTTCTCATTGGTGATTCGACTTGCCAAAGTTCGAAAGGTCATGTATTTTTTTGCCAAGTTTAAAAAGATATGATTAAATTACAAAAAGCGCTAAAGGTAAGGATTTTTTTTTGCAAATAACCCTTATTATTATTACTACTACTACTACTACATTTAAGCATATTATTTTCAATATTTAAAAATTATAGATGTAAAATATTTATTAATATCAATATTTATAATGAAATACAATTCAAAATATAGATAAATAAATTACAATAAATGTAAAATTTAAATTTTTTTAAAAATTAATTAATATCTATAATAGTCATTTAACATATAAACATCAACAGATGTAAATGATTTTACTAAACACATAACATTAATCAGTTACCAGCCATCAGTAATGATTTTACCAAACACATAACATTAATCAGTTACCAGCAATCAGTTATTAGCTAACAACAACAACTATCAGCAGCAGTTTAACAAAACAGCCCTTAAATATAATTTAGTAAAACTTATAACATTATGTTATCTAATTTGATTTATATTAGATAAAATATAAGTAAACCTAATTAAAATAAAAATATATATATTTTTAACAAAATAATTACTAAAATTTTAATTAGTTTAATTTTTTATTAGAGATAAAATAGAAAGTAATCTAATTAAAATAGAAAATATATTCTCAATTAAATTAGAATTATATTTTAATTAATTAATTTTTTATTAAAAATAAAATAAAAGTTAATCTAGTTAGAAAAGAAAATATACTTTTAACTAAATTAAAATTATATTTTAATTAATTTAATTTAATTTAATTTTTATTAAAATAAATATGTACTCTCAATTAAATTTAAATTATATTTTATTTAATTTTTATTAAATTTTAAAAAAATATATTTTTTATTAAATTACAATTATATTTTAATTTTTTATTAATAAATAATTAAATTATTTAATTTTTATATAACAACGAGTGAATATTTTTTGTAATTTTACCTCTCTCTATATATATATATATATATATATGCATGAAAGATACGTGTAGAACAGAAAACTAAGCCATCCAAACACAAAAGACCCAAAAGATCATCACATCACACCACCACCACAAGCACAAATGCACTCACATTGTCAATTTGCCATACCTCATTTACCCAACTTTTTCTTTTAATTAATTCATTAATTAATCTTTGCAATTCAACACTAACAATACTTTTAATCTATTATTATATTAATTACTAACACAATTCGCTCTTTCATCTCCTTCATCTTCAAAGCCTGTCTGAGCCAAAATCGCTCACTGTTTTCTCTGGTTACAATCTTTCTCTCTACCCTTTTCCCCTTCATCTCTGCACACACAGATTGTAACTGCGAACACCCAGAAATCAATCAAAACGTATAGATACAGGGAAGGGTAAAAAAAAAAAGTTTTTTTTTAACAATAAAAAAAGAAATTTTATTGTAATAAAATAACGTTTTTTGATTCTTTATTAGCTCTTTGTCTTTGATAATTGCGACCCAATTTGATCTTTTGGGTTTTGATATCGATTCTCTCTTGTCGGTGTCTCAGGTACTTCCCTTAATCTACCCTTAATTTAATTTTTTATTATTTTTTAATCATAATTTTTTGGGTTTTTTTTTTAATGGTGTTTGTTTGTTGTGATGCTTAATCTTCTGGAATTGTGGGAGAATAAAAGGGATCGGACAGACCCATGTTGGATTTTCTTAGAAAAAAATTTGATGTATGTAAATTTTTCACTGCATATGGATTGGTCGATCACTATTTTATCTATTTGTTTTTGTAGTTCATCTCTGTGGAGATTAGGTTTTTGGATAGCCTATGGTATCAAGCTGTTTGATTTTGAATTGGGTTTTTGATTTTCTTAGCTAGTCTAGCACAATATTGAATTGGGTAGTTTGAGATTCTTGCAAAGTTTGCATCTTTCTCTTTTGATTTTTAATTTTTATAGTAATTTTTTGAACGGATTGATGTTTGATTTTTTTTTTAATTTATCTGAAAATGCAGTTGTTTTAAGTTTTGTATGCCATTGATTTCTTTGTTTCATGTGTTTGGGGTTAAGTTGTATTATACTGTAAACCACATTGTATTTTGGTGCAATTTTGAAGAGATTTTGCATTGCTCTTTGTTGATGTGCAGCTTTGAATATTCGAGAGTGCTGCTGATATGTTTGTAGCAAAGTCATTGCTAATGGAAGCTGTGCTAGATATGGCCTGAAACTGTACGAACAATTTCTAATGTTTCTTTTGTAGTGCATTCTGAATAGGTGATGCTTTATGTTTCATGTGATTGGTACTGCTCAGTATTGAAGTTTTGCGAGTACAAACTGGATTTTAGTTTAGTGCTAGAAAAGAGAACACAAAGAAATATGCATACATTTACTGTGCCTTCGTTTTACAAATTTTATCAAACAAGTAGATGAAATGATACTGCACATAGTCCTTATTAGGGTGAGCTTGTTCTGCTGAAGTGAGATATGATCAAGATTACCACGTGGCTTTTTTTGTGAGTACTGCACTTAACTGCAGAAAACTTGTTTTTGTTTTATAACAATCTCATACAAGTAGCCTTTTCCTGAGAAACTTTTGAGCAGAAAAACCCTCATCATTCAAGTCAAATTGTTAATATGACAGACTGTAGTTGACACCAAATATCACTTTCTACTAAGATGGCCAGAGCACCACAGGGTTAAGAAGAAAGAGCTTTTTTCTCTCCTTGGAACTTACTCTAATCAACAAAACATTTTTTGTCAATTTGGAGGCTGCAATGTTGGCTTATTTTAGAAATTACAAAAATGTGAAGGATTGTATAACTAATCTACATTTAATTAGTTGAGGACTTTATTTATTTATTTAGTTTTTTGGGGGTGCGTGTGGATGTGGAAAGGGTTGCTTGTTTGTTAGTCTGAACTTGTCCACTGCCGCCAAAAATTATTTTGGCTTTTAATATTTCAAATGTTCATAATTTTCACTCCTTTTTTTTTGGGTACAATGTCAGGGCTTTGGTTAGGGACCTGCTCAAAAACGACCAAATTACTTGTTGGCATTGATGCGAAGCCCGGCACTTCAAGTACATTCTTTAATCAAAACTGTTACTCATTTTCATCCAGTCCACTCAATATTTTTCATTTTCCTTCCTTTTCTTTTCTATCAACACAATTGTCATTAGACAATGCTGGACTTTTACTTTTCCAGCTACCTGTTTTGATTGCATGTTTGTTGTTTCTGCTGCTTACATGCTTTCAGGTGTTCTCGTTGGTCTACACACAACCTGCAATTTATGCTGGACACCTGGAGTATTGCTTAGCACCTTAGCCATTCTATTAGGTGGTATAGATTGGCTCTTATGCAAAGGCAATACAGTGCCATTGATTCCTTCCCTGAAAACATTGACACTGATCAGGGATCTGTTTCTAATACTACCAGTATGAGTCAACAATCTTCAATGAATAACATGCTAAATCCAGTAGAAAATCGGTTGTCAAATGATGCTATATCTTATGATGAGGCATCATGTGTAAATACTGTTACTCATGATGCTCAGAGCTTTAGTGGGTGGACTTTGGGTGAATCTAGCTCAAGGAGAAATCTACAAAATCAGCCCATTGATGATGGGATTAAAATGGAAGAAAGATGGGCTTCTCCAGTCAATACTCATAGTATGGTTGTTCCAAGGTTAGAAGAGAGACAATTTCAACCAAACAATATCCATTTGCCTGGGAGAGTGAGTATCGGCATCAATGGCAATCAGATTAGAAATGGGCAATTACCTGTGCAGGGTCCCAGCTCCAACAGTGTCTCGCCAAATTTAAATCCAAGTGGAGGGTGTGTGGGTGACGGTAGTAATGGTCGGCATGGTATAGGACCTGTTTTAGGCCCTAATTGTTTGAATTCTGGAGGATTGGAGATTGAGCAGGCATCTCCTAGCACTTCTTCTAATGATGTGGGTCCATCTGGAAGTTCTGGTTATATGGTAGAGGAAACTAATGGCGGTTCTTGTTCCTCTCTGGGTGGCTGGGGTTTATCTTGCAAGAGAAAGGCCCTTGAAGGTACTTCTGGACATTCTTATCCTGGTGGAAGTTCAAGTTGTTTTCCACATGCTGAAAATGGTGCATGGCATACAGGTGCTAATCATAGCGCTTCCAGCAGCTTAAGTTTATCTCCTCCCTCATGGAATTCTCTTAGTGTTAGCCCTCCTGAACAGTCAAATGCAAGAATTGGTTTTGGTGTGAGAGGAGTTGCTTCTGATGCTTTTCCTTCTTCAAGTGTTACTGGAAATGCAGACTCCCTAAGAAATTTTAGTTGGAGAGCAAATGCCAGTCATATACAGGAACCTCTTACATTCAATTTATCAACACTTGGTGGTGTTAGGCATCCTAATTATTGGTCAATGCCTCAGGCTCTTCGACCTGTCCCATCGAGTGAGTCCCTGGAATTTAGATCAATGCCGCCAGCAAATGCAAGTGCTTCTCAGGGCCCACCTCATGCCATGCATGCTTCATCTTCATCAAGAAACATTCATCCTTTCCCTTGGAATGGATCTTCCACCTCAAGAGCTGGGATTTCATCTAGTTCTCATGTTCCTGGTGACAGAGGTGCTGTATTACGAGAGGAGGTGAACTTAAGAAGCATGTCAAGAAATAGTGGAGATCATTCCATGTTTGTGCCCATAACTGAGATGAGAAACATGGGACAAGATCCAGCTGGTTGGAGTTTGGCTACTGGAAACATGAGCACCTCAGCCAGTACTTCTACTAATAGAGTCGGTCCCAGTTCAAGCATTCGTTCTTTGCCCAACCCTGCCTGGTTTCCTCGCCATAACCCCACACCACATAATCAGCAAAGGTATTCAGAATTTGCTCCATGGTCTTTGTTTCCATCCATGGAATCTGAGTCTGGTGGTCACAGTGGTCATTTCCCTTCATCGTCTGGGCCTTCTTCTCCCACCCAGGAAGCAGCTATATCTTCTGGATCTAGTGGCCAGGTTCATAATCAAGCATTTCTAAGGTCAGCATTCTTGATGGAAGGGCAAAGTGATGATGTTCTTGGAATGCCTCGTTCATTGAGAGCTTTAGCTGCTGATATCGAAGGGAGACATCAGCTGATATCTGAGGTTTGCGTTCTTAATATATATTCTGATTTTCAACTTACTGATTGTGAGCATATAATTTCTTTGGGGGCAATATTATATGGGTACAGTATCATCCAATTTAACAGGGGAATAGTGGTAATTCTGCCATTTGGATTTTCAGATAACGGTGGTTGTCACTCATTTTTAAAAGATTATACGAAGTTACATGAAAGATGAGATCTGCATGTAGTTGCCTTTTTGTTATGCAATTCTTTGCTGAAATTTGTGATCTATGGGAAGAAATTAGAATATTATAGCTCCAAAATATTGAAAGATGGAATGAGATTTGGACTGAATGAATATTTAAGGCCAATAGGAGACTGTTTGTGACTTGCTCTCACAGGAGCAGGCTGCAGGGATTTCTGAGTAGCATCTTAAATTGAGATTTACAAGGACAGTGCCAGTGCACTCTCCTTATAGGTCTCGAATGCATTGCTAACTGCCTTCTCATTTCCCTCTACTATGTCATAGGATTTAAAAGGAATTAATGCCTCTAGCAGACTATGGTCGATGGTCTTCAGGTTAACTTCACTATCATCTTTTCTGACTGACAGCTTACACATGATGTTCTTCTAATTGAGTTATTACGATCGTATCCTCACCAGATATTGTTGTTTTTTATTTTCCATCTCTTTGATTTCTCTTTCTTTCTCTGGCTCCCTATATAGTATATACAGTAGATGGTGCACTGAAATTGTTCTTGTTACTGTATCTGTTTATCTTTGAAAGTAATGTTGATTGCTATTTTTAGCAGGGTGATGTAGTGATTAGTGACCAAATTTAGATATGGTATTACAAGAATTAACAGCTTATGTTCTTTATGCATCAGATTCGCCAAGTCTTGAATGCCATGCGCAGGGGTGAAAACTTGCGGATTGAGGTTTGATTTGTTCTTGAGCTGATTATTTTTTACATAATCATAGCTTTTGTGTGTGCGTAGTTCTTGAAATCATCTCAGTCTAACACTCTTATGCTCAAACTATTTGAGTCTCTATTTTCTCAGTTTGTCCTCAATGGGTGCTTCTTCCACCTTCTCCTAAATGCAATCATTCTGAATTTCATCTTTCCTCCAATGCCTACACATCTGTCTGATCATCTTAGCATCATCATTTCCGCAACCCTTATCTTGACTTGCCATTTTCTATTGCTTGTAAGAATCTGTTTAACAACTAACCTTTATGCAATGTTATTACAGGATTATATGCTTTTCGATCCATTTACACACCATAGCATGGCCGAAACGCATGATAGGCACAGGGATATGCGCCTTGATGTTGACAACATGTCTTATGAGGTATAAAATAAGCAGATAGTTTCCTCTTTAGTCAATTCACATGGAATTTTCGCTTGATATCAAGATTGGAAAATCAGGAATTGTTGGCATTGGAAGAACGTATTGGAGATGTGAATACTGGACTAAGCGAGGAGACAATCTTGAAGTTAATGAAGCAGCAAAAATATCTTTCCATGACAGCAGAAACCCCAGCAGATTCGGAGCCTTGTATTATCTGTCAGGTATCCGTTGTGTGACTTATGTCTTTAGCATTTATGCAGTGAATGAATAGTCAAGGAAGATGGCTGCTTCTAATTGTTTTATGTAGCTGTTGTGTTAGTCTCTCACCTTTCGCCCTTATCATCGCAGGAAGAATACATGGATGAGGATGATCTTGGGACACTAGATTGTGGACATGACTTCCATACCAACTGCATCAAACAGTGGTTATTGTTGAAAAACATATGCCCCATTTGTAAGATGACAGCTCTTCCTACGTAAGACGGAAGATGCTTTGGAGCCCAGAAATATATATATATTTTTACGACCTTTCCAATGGATCATCAATCCAGCTACTGGGTGGATGATATCCTAGAAATGCCTCATTTGGTTTAAACAAATTTTACTTATGAACTGGATATTTTAATGAGAGGAGCTGCTGTCTGTTATAAATTGCAGCATGAGTGATAAAAGGGTTTGTCCACCTTCGAAGCATTTTGACAATTTATGAATATACATGGAATAATATTATCGATGACATTGTCAAAGCTTTTTGAAGGATTCATTTGTTGTATGTATGGCTTACATTATTTTCCGTTAAATGAATGATTGGACAATGATTAAACCTATGCTTTAAATTGCCTATGGTTTGATGATTAGAATTAAACTCATTCAAAGTGCTGATCACTTTTATTTAATGATCTGAAGAGTCGCATGCTATTGAGATGAAGTATATTTTCATGAAATGTTCCAAGGTTATAGCCCTTCTTAAACTTCATGCTAAATTGTTTTTATTTTTTTTTTCCTATTTTGCTTAGTAGACCTCCTACCTTGTTTCGAATTCTTACCTTACAGTTTTAAGATAATGGTATTACAACTTATGACGGTTGGAACTGGTAATGTTACCGATTTCATAAAAAAAAATTTGGTATGTAAGCTTATGTTTAATTTTTTTTAGTTGATATTATTGGTATTTAGAGTCCACAAGATTCTGATTAATTCAGAATAATTAATTTAATGTGATTGTATACATCATGACTTAAATTCGAAACATCACTTAAGCGAGAACAGTCTCTTACAAGTTGATCTAACCAAGTTTAAGTTTTTAAGATAATTATATTACAATTTATGATTGTTCAAACTTGAAATACTTCCATTTTAAGTATGAATACGATTAAAGGGTCCTTACATTGAAAACCTAGTAAAGCATCATTATAGTTTATGTGCTGTGTCCTCTCAATAGACCGATAACAAACAACACACTAGTGCCAGCACCTTTTAGAGATGTGCCCTTTTTTGCTTAGTTGGGTGCACTACTGCTACCACTAGTGGCCAAAGTTTATGAGTTTGCTAACATTAACATTACATTACATAACATTTTTGAAAGTATGATATGATACAGAAAGGAAGAAATGAATAACGGCCGTGTTCATGGTATAAGCATAGTAAGTTGTCTTCAAGTGATCCATGACGTACCCATGATTTCTTTATTTCTCTTCAATTATTCAACAGCTGCAATTGCTTGCTGCTTCCATGTGTTATAGGGTAACAACCATGGTTATATTCGTCTCTCTTGCCTCTTCCATTTCTTTATATTTTTTTATGTCTCTTGTATTACTATAGAGTATAGCACATGCTAATTTTTTTTTTGGCCAGAATAGTACAGGCTAATTGGTATCAAATTCAATGGAAAAATGAATAGGAGTTTTACATTGATATATTCATTAATATAAAAAAAGAAAATTTACTATCCATAGCATAGTGAACTTTAAAATTAGGGAAATATGATTTAGTTGAGAATCTTAAAAATACATCTTACTTAGCCATTGTTTTTTTATTAATAGGAAATCAAATTATGCCAATGAAGCGCAATTCAAATAGTTACTGCGCTAAGATTCTAAGAGTGAGGTTTTAGATTCGATTCTTATATGGAGCATGCTTGTACCATTTATTTCGTATATGAATTATGATTTATTTTCTATATAGATTACGATTTGTGATTTGTATTGATTGATAGTGATATATTTGAAATTATGAATAATGTAATAAAGAATGTAACATTTGAAAAAAGAAAAAGGAAATTAAATGACTTAAATATTGTTGAACAATTTCCTTTCTTTTAAATAAAGTGAAGATATTTCTATAAAATTTTTTTTGGTCAACTAAAACTTGTATTAACAGAAAAGAAGATACAACAATTGTTCAGGGATATTACAAACCCAATTTATAGGAAGAGTGTTGGCTAACACTGATCGGACAACCCAATCAGCAGCCTTGTTGCTACACCTATGAATCCAAGCAAAATTGCAAGTAGCAAAGTAAGCTTTCTTAGCTAAAATAGATTTGATCATATTAACAATGCTCCGATCAGATTCATCAACAGACATCAGAGCCTGATAAGCCAAAAAAGAGTCAGTTTCAAAAATACAATTCTGAAGCTTAAGAGAAACAGCAACTTCGAGTGCAAATAGCATAGCTTCAACTTCAGCTACAAGAGGGGAGAAGACCTTCTTTCGTTGAGCAACCCCAAAAATCAGATCACTAGCATAATCCATAATTCGCACTACCAAGCCTGCATAACCAGAAGAATAATTAAAAGAAGCATCAATATTAATTTTAATAAAATTTCTAGGAGGCGGAATCCACCCAGAAGAAGAAGCTTGATTAGAATGGAAATGCAAAGCCGAGCTAGGCCGATCTTGATTAGCTTCAAAAGGAGCTTTTTTAATCTCACCATTCAGTTGATAGGCCTTCCTGACACTGTCAATAGGATTAGGCACAATTTTATCGAACAAATAAGCATTCCATGCCTTCCAAATCTGCCATCCAAGTATGAGAACCAAAGCAAAATTTTCCTATTGATTTTTAAATAAAATACAAACATGAATCCACCAATCAGTCATAGAAATATAAGAAGGCATATGAGGGATATAATTTAATGAAGCAATAAACCAAGATGCCCTAGCATGATCACATTGAAAGAGCATATGTTGGACAGATTCAATATGTTGATTACATAATGAGCAAAGAGGAGAATCTACAATTCCTCTTTAATGCAAAACCTCTCTGGTGGGAAGAAGATGATTAAGAACCTTCCACTAAAACATTTTAATTTTTGGAATAGAATGGTTGTGCCATAAACTTTTCTAAAAGCCTGAGGAAACAGTAGACTGATTAGGTTGAAGGAACATAACTTGATTACTTAAAAACTTATAAAATGATCTAACAAAAACCGAACCCTTCCTATCAAAATGCCACACAATTTTATCCGGAATAAAAGGGTCACCTGAAGGGATCTTCATTATGCGTTCAACATCAATTTGATTAAAAATTTGCTGAATTAATTGAGCATTCCAATTCCTTTGGAGAGGGAAAATTAAATCAAACACAACAAGCACCTCACAATCAGTTGGTTTAGGAGTTGTGGCTTGAAAGTCAGGCGAATCCGGGATCCACCTATCATCCCAAATAGAAACACTACGACCATTACCAATATTGTATCTGAAACCTGCAAGAATAGCATCTCTAATTCTAATTAAACCACTCCAACCCCAAGAAAGCCTGCTATTTAACCTTGCATTTAAAAAGGAAGAATGTGAAAAATATAGCTTCTTCATTGTTCTAGCCTATAGAGATTCTGAATGATTCAGAATTCTATCCACCTTTTTAGCAAGCAAGGTTGTATTAAACTTGTCAAAATCCTTAAAACGAAGCCCACCTCTATATTTTATTCTAGCAAAAAAATTCCATTTAGCTAAATGGAGGGTTTTCTTCTCAAGATGATAGCCCCACCAATAATTAGCAACTAGAGAATTGAGTTTTTGATAAAAAGTAGAGGAAAATTTAAAAAAGCCATGGCATAGGCAGATACAACTATAAGGACAGCTTTAACTAAAATTTCCTTACCAGCAGGAGTCAAGAAACGATGCTGCCAAGCTTCAGTTTTCTTCCTAATTTGTTCATTTATAAAGTTCAAAGCAGATTTTTTTTATCTGCCCCAAAACAAAGGCAGCCCTAAATACTTACCTACATCTCTAGAAGGGTCAATACCAAACTTATCACAAAGACTTTGCTTGATATTATAAGGAGTCCATCTACTAAAATACACACTAGATTTATCAAAATTGACTTTTTGGCCAGTAGCATTACAATATTTATTTAAAATATCTTTAAGAACTGAGACTTCACTATCAACAAGTTTACCAAAAATTAAAGTGTCATATGTAAAAAGCAAATGACTCAAAGATTCACATCTCCTATTAAACGTAAAGCCATTTATACTCTTGGTGTGTAAAGCTTTAGATAAGGCCATAAGTAGAACATTAAACACCAAGATGAACAAATAAGGCGATAAAGGGTCATCCTGCCTCAATCCCCAAGAAGCATTAAACCATTTAGAAGGACTTCCATTGATGAGAATGGAATAAGATACAGTAGTGACACACTGCATGATAAGATGAATAAAATGTGGATGAAAGCCCATTCTATGCAAAAAGTGAGCTAAAAAATCCCACTCAAGTTGATCGTAAGCCTTGCACATATCAAGCTTAAGAGCAAACTGAAAATTCCTCTACTAGTGGAAATGTTTAAAGCATGAAATACTTCATGAGCTAGTAACAGATTATCCTGAATCTGCCTACCAGGGACAAAGGCAGCTTGACATTCATGAATCTAGGAAGAGAGATGTGGCTTTAATATATTAACAAGGACCTTAGATATAATTTTATAAATAAAATTACAAAGACTTATTGGTCAGAATTGTTTAACTTCACAAAGAGAAGAAGTTTTTGGAATTAAGACTATGAAAGTCTTATTCCACTCCTTAAGCAAAAAAGCCATTATTAAAAAATCTCCTAACAACATTACAAACCGAAGGGCCAAGAATATGCCAGAATTTATGGTAGAAAATACCAAAAAATCCATCAGGCCTTGGAGCTTTATTAGCTCCTAAATCAAAAGCAGCCTTCCTAATCTCATCATCCAAAACAGGAGATATAAGCGATGCATTCACAGAGTTTGACACAAAACAAGACACAGTCTCAAGTATTTCATCAATATAAGATACATTAGAGGCTGTAAACAGATGAGAATAAAAATTACATATTTCAGCTCTAATGGAATGTCGATCTAGTAACCATTTCCATCTCTGTTTTTAAGTTGGAGAATTTTATTGAATTGTCTCCTTTGAACACAAAAAGCATGGAAAAACTTAGTGTCTTGTCTCCTTCTTGAATCCAAGTCACTCTAGATCTTTGATGCCAAAATGCTTCTTCTTTGTAGCATTTATACAAAGCAGAATGAAGGTCCTTTAAAAGGTCTCTATTAGAAACCAAATTTTGGTTAAGCATAAGTTGATCTATTTGCTCCTGAATAGTCTTTATTTTAAGGGTAAGATTGCCTACAATGACTTTACTCCATTTTTTAAAGGCATCATGACAACTGTTTAGCTTACATTGAACTTGAAACATCTCAGAACCAATAAAAGACACATCCCACCCCTTCTGGATAACATCAGAGCATTCATGAAAAGATAACCTTTTAGACTCAAAATAAAATAAACATGCTCATCTATTTAAATGGTCATCAAAACATAAAATGATAGGCTTATGGTCTAATGCTATCATCTTTTCATGGAGAATCAACCCATTTGGATATAAAGATACCCAAACAGAATTGTAGTATACCCTGTCTAAGTTCTGGGTAATAAAATGATCTCCTTGTTGTTTATTTGACCATGTATATCTATCTCCCTTAAAAACTATATCCATCAGTCCATTTTTATGCTCAAAATTTCTAAAACTTTGGTTCTGATTAACATCCACCTCAACACCCCCTAATTTATCTTCACTAAATAAAACATTGTTAAAATCCCTCACATAAAACCACGGAGAAGATTGAGAAGGAACCAAAGAATCGACAGAAACGCAAAACTCCTCTCTATCAGATTGACGAGGAGGGCCATAGAAAAAAGATGTATAAACACGATCTATAGATAAGTTATCAATAGTGCAATGAATAACATTAGATGAAGAAGAGAGAATATGAACCTGAATATTCTTCATCCACCAAAGGGCCAGGCCTCCTCCTCTCCCTTGTGAAGTAATATAAAAACTGAAATCCTAGCCAAGCGTAGATTGTTGCTTTCTTTTATATGCTTCAGAGTTATGAGTTTCCATTAAAAACACAATTTGAGGATGATAAGAAAAGAAGAGTTGCTTGAGATAACGAACTTTCAAGTCTCGCCCAAGGCTTTGACAGTTCCAACTTAGGATCGTCATGGTGCCCCGGTGGCTTTAGGCGAGCCACCAGCGCCTTAAGAGAGATTAGTAGCATCAAAATTAGAACCTTAAGAATGTTGAACATTATAAGTCTACCCTTGTATATGGTTCTTCTTTGCCACCCTTTTCTTCTTTTTCTTACTCATCTGCTCTTCTTCAATCTTTGCCAGTCCCAATTATTCCTTTGTGAGAGCAAACTGAGCATACAAGGTGCCATAGCTAACATCCAACGGTATATCAACTACATCTAGACCAGACCCACTTCCTTGAATGGCTTGTACTCCAAAATTATGCCCCGTAGCTTGGTAACATTCCAAGAGGACTAGCGGTTCAAAAGGATTTATCTCCTCCTTTCTTGTACGTTTAACTAAATCATCACCGCGTTGTTCCTGTGTTTCTAATAATAAATTCCTTTTTGACCAATCAATAAGAAAATTCTATAACTTCCTCATATCCAACTCATTAATTGGGTCTGTAAGCCCTGGATCTATAGGTAAATGGGCTAATTGGCCTTGTCCCATTTGATGTTGATTATTGGGTTGGGGAGATTCCCCAACTTGTTGAATAGAGCCCAAATCCACCACCATATTATTCTTGCCTATACTGTCAAAAGAACCCAACATCCTCTCTTCTACATTAGACTCCTTACCCACGTGGACAACCTCTTCCCTAGGACTGTGGTAAGGGACAATTTAAAGTTGTCTCCCATTTAATGCATTATCACCTTCAATCTGCTAGAGAGAGTAGTTTATGTCAGGTGCATTAAAACCACTGTCATCATTTCCTCTGACCAAAGCCTCTTGAGTTAATTGTTGCTCTGAACCAACCATACACTGATCTCCACGTGGATTAGTCCTTTGTGATCCTTTCTCAGTACTCCAATGAACATATGGCCTTCTACATAACATTTCACCTTCTGGAGAAGTCTCCTTTTCCTGTTCTTCTTCCCCATACAAAACCCCAACAAATGAGACTTGAATAGCCTTGCCTTTATCAATCCCAGTAATTCCTTCACCTGGCTGAGGTAGTGATGAACTGGAAGTAGAAGAGTATTGACGTAAAACACCTCATCCATGAACCATACTTCGGCCTATCTTAGTCCAACATAAAGATGTCCTCCCCTTCCCTAATTTTACAAGCTCGAAGTGTGTGTCCTAAATAACCATAATGAAAGCAAAAATCTGGGAGCCGTTCATATTTAATGGGGTACCACTCAGCTTCACCATCATTTTTCTTGTTCCAAAAACCAGTTGGGAGGGGTTGATTAACTTGCACAAGAACTCGCAATCGAAAAAAATCACTCCAACCCACAAAGCTTTCTTGACCGAAATCTACTTCAAGTAATCCCTTAAAAAGCAACCCAATCTTCCTTGCATTCTCCCGTGTCATCTGACTAGGAGGGATCCCTGAAACCTGGATCCAAAATGGCGAAGTAGAAAAATCCAAACTGTCAAGAGCAACACCAAGCAACCATTCTTCTAACACAAGATAAGAATTTGACACCGACCAAGGTCTTCCCTTTTGAACTAGCTTTTTGTCCACCTCATGTTGAGACTCAAAAATAAACTTATTAGGCAGCTTCTTCTCAACAAGAAAATCTCTGTGTAACTTCTATGAAGCCTAAAAGGCTGTTTTTACCATCGTGACTGCTAAAGAACACTGAGATAATAATAAACCAACCAACACCTGTTTTTCTTTATAAATATCATTATCACTTATTTTCTCTTCAAGACTTAATAACGGTTCATTGCATTTCAACATCTTTGTTTTGGCTATTAGCTTTGTAGGATCTAAACCCACTGACCCAGATGCTGTCATTTTCTGTATATAGAGAGAAAATTCAAGAAAGTACAAGAAATGGAGAAAAGGATAGTAATAAGGCACTTAAAGCTTGACATAAACGAACAGACACTTTCTACGAAACACCAAGCAATAAAGACTATAAACAAAGACAAAACAAAGTGAGCAATAAATGCTAGAAAACGTAAGTAGGGAAACTCAGCAGAGAGGCCTGCACCTGATTAAGCTCCACATTCCCTTATTAACTTACTTATTATTGACTTTTTTTTTAATCTATAGCATAGTATTTAAAATTTATTGAATTCTAACTAATATGATGTGAATCTTGCAAAACGGTAAAACAACAGTGGATGAAACAATAACACAATACAATGACAATGATAAAGTTTCCTTATAGTTGTGGGATTTACATAAATGATATGGTACTCTAATGAAGTAAAAAAAATGATATAAGAAGCCTGATTAATTAATGAAATCAATAATTAATTATTTATTTAAAGAAATACAAAAACTGATGAATAGGGGGGATGAAAATAAATAATAAAAAGTAATTGAAACTATGATATTTGTTAACATATGAACAGTTATGACAACAGATTGTTTATAAATAATAAGTTCATAATGTGAAATTTGATAAAAAGAAATCATTTTGAACATCTAATCAATTGCTTCACACACCAAAAAAAAAAAATTAAAAGAACAAAACAAAAAAGAATCACATAATATAGTTGGCCTCTTGCAAATGATTGTAGTTCCACATTTTTTTTAAAACTTTGCCACCTCTTTTTGAATTAAGAACGTTTGTAAGTTGTAACAACTAGCATAATCATTTTCTGTACACATTATATCATCATTCTTTAAAAAGAATTCTATCCCATCTCTCTTTTTCAGAAAGAACCACTTAACATTTTGTTTATCAATCCTTTTATAAAAGAAATAGAGTATAAACATTAGTATTCTTGCCATGTTATTTTTTCAAATTTTATATAATCCAAATAAAGGAAGGGTTATCCTGCTATGTATTAGATCTTGGGTCTTTTTGTCTTTAGTATTTGATGCTCTCAAGCTCTCGACAACCAATAGTCATGAGGTTCCAGTTAATTTGAAATTCGAGCTGGATAAACTTAGAATAAGACAAATTCTCTAAACATCTATTTTTTTCATATATAAAACTCAAACACGAGATCTTATTTAAAAAAAATTCAAACTCCATACCACTTAAACTAAGAGTTATTGGTTTAAATTTTAGATTTTTTAATATATATATATACACACACACACACATAGAAAGTGTGAAGGAGAAAATTCTTTTAGGATTATTAAATTTAATTATATATAGTAAACATTCAATAAACTAATATATCTTAAAGGCGTCCATATTTTACTAAAGGATGCAATATCTGACATTTAATCATTACACTTGTACGTAACGTTTATATCTTCTTTTTAAATTGATTTATTGATGCTATATGTTATTGGTGTCATTCACAAGATGAGAATATATACATATACTAATTACTACAAACTGTCTTTTTTTGTTTTAATTAAGATTTTCATAATAAACAGTGAGCTTCTCATTAAAACCATGGGCAATTTTGCCAAAAAAAATTGTATGAAATCAATATGTATCTACTAGCTAGCTTGATGAAACAAAAATTGATAACAATATATGGCTAGTGATATAGCTTAGGATTTTCAAATATCTCCTAATTCATTTGGTTATCCATAATAAGAATAAGAATCAAGCCTTTGTATTTTTTCATTTTTTTGAGTGTATAGTTAACCTATAATGAAAGGAAGTAACATGAAAATAAATTAAAAGTGTGTAGTTTTATATACAAATGTACAAAAATATCTAAGGTAAGTACGAAAAAAAAATTTAAATATTTGGTCGAATAAAACTAATCAAAGTCTAATAAAGTCTGCATATCAGTGATCTAGAAAAAAACACTTGAAAATAAGGACAAGAGGCCACTCTTATTTTCATTTTTATGATCTTATTATTTGACAAATACAAATACAAACCTAAACCTATCATGAAATGAACTTTTTCATATTGAAACAAAGAATTGAATTTCACTTTTGGTAACATTTGGAGGAAAAAAAAAGTGTGTTCAAACCCTAGTCCCTATGCATAGAAACGTATTGACAAGAATAAGATTGGAATCGTAAAAACTATTCACATCAATATTTTAGCAATATAAATATTCGAAAGAGGGGAATCTTTATCCTACATATATATGGACTACAAGTCCTATAATAAATATAGGATTATGTATTACTTGTTATAAAGATTAGACAATTTAAATGTTAATGTACTGTATAACAGAAGAGGTAATTTTTCTTTTTTAAATCAAGTAAAAATTAGTTTCGTGAATTAATGAAAGATCATTTACCTTATAATACTTATGAAAAGAAGTGACTATTGAATCATTCCTTATAATTCTTACGAATTCGGAAGATATGTTTACTCTAGTGGAATGAATTAGTAGAGCCATCATAATTTAAGGGACCCGCTTGAAAAAAAAGGAAGGAAGAAATGAGAAATGTTATTTTTTAGGAACGCGGTTAGCATATTAATTTTCGGTTTTTGTTTTGAAGCAGAGTAACGGCATTGGCTTATGATTGTATTTTGGCCATCTTCTTCTATTGCCTTTGCCACCCTAATCATATCTCTTTCTCTCTTTGCCTCCTTTTTAAGCGCCTCCCTTCTCTTCTCCTTCTTCTCCATCAATCCTTCATTATCAGTCCACACATACACATATCCATGTCTAAAGAAAGCTTCTTTTGGGAAAACCAAACATGGGTTTTATCTAATTCTGATAATACTACAGCTTCAGGAGGCAGTGGTGAACATAATAAGAAGAATAAGATGCCTGCTGCTTTAGGTTCAAGAAGCACAAATAGCCAAATAGGCAAAGAAATATCCATGGCTACTGCTAATACTTCTAAGAAGAGAAAAAATGGTAGTAAAGGAAGTGATAGTAGTGATGCTAAAGAAGAGAAAGGTGTTGGTGGTAATGGTGAATCAGATCATGAAATACACATATGGACAGAAAGAGAAAGAAGAAAAAAGATGAGAAACATGTTTGCTAATCTTCATGTTTTGCTTCCACAACTTCCTCCTAAGGTAAATTGTATATAGTTACTACTTTTCAAGATTCAAGATTTTGGTTAAAAAGATCAAAAAAAAATTCTTGTTCTTTTTGCATGCTTTTGTAGCTAATCTATTTACAAAATTTTTCAAGAACAAGAAATTTTCTTTTTCATATCTTGGTGCAATGAGTTTTGAAGAACAAGCTAGCAAGCTATATTAGCTTTAAGGAGGGGTGCCTTTTTTATGATTGAATTTTTGTTAAAGGTGAATCATTTTTGTTTCTTTCCCTCATGGAATCATGGGCATGGTTAGAGGAAGGAAGGGTTGGCATTGCCTAATATTTACCTCTTATCTATTTTAGGTTGGTTTTAATGTTGTTCTACTCCACAACACAATGGGGAAAATTGATGCCCTAACTTGCTTTTCACCCTTTTGTCCATATAAAATCTAAAACCCCATGAAGAAATTTTTTCCAATAATTAATACAACATACATATATATATATATATATATAATGGAGTTCAAATTATAACTTGTAATTTGAAATTTAGATCATAAGTATTTCATCACTAAACCTATGATGCACGTAAACTTCTCTCAGCAGACGTTTTTGGATTTCGAAAACTTCTCACCTACTGATTAACAACAAACTCAATAAAAATTACATAAGCTTTCAAATTATCGGAACATTAATAATTTTGTTCATAATTGTTCATAAAAAGAAAAAAGTGTCAAAGATTAGGTTGATCAATGATGCACCTAACAACATATTTATTTCCAACTTTAGGATGGAATTATAGGTGAGAAGTTGTATATATTAATCAACCACCCTAAGATTTTTTCAAATCTCATATTGAATGTTTGAATTATTCATAGATGGCAAGATATTGATAACAATGCTCCAATTTTGTTAATCAATTGATTTTATATGAAGACAATATACTTTCTAAATTTTGTAAGATTATTTAATGAATATTAATCCTTTGATTTTTTTTTTTTTTTTTTTTTGTGGGTGTAGGCTGACAAGTCCACCGTTGTTGATGAAGCAGTGAACTACATAAAAACCCTACAACAAACTCTACAAAAACTACAAAAACAAAAGCTAGAAAGGCTGCAAGGTGGTGCAACAACTTTCTGTTATGAGCCATCTTTGGTTACACCACAGAAGATAGCTAACTCAAGAGAAGCATTTTTAGCTGACCAAGGATCTTCTAATAACTTGTCAAATGATATCACCACAAAATTTTCTAATGTACCTTCAATTTCAAGGTCATATCCAGTGCTCTTTCAAACATGGACTTCCTCTAACGTAGTATTGAATATCTGTGGTGATGAAGCACAAATTAATATATGTTCTTCAAAGAAGCCTGGCCTATTCACCACCATTTGCTATGTGTTAGATAAGCATAACATAGAGATGTTGTCTGCTCATGTTTCCTCCGATTCTAATCGCTGCACATACATGATTCAGGCACATGTAAGTTTTCTTTTTATAGTATGATCTCTTTACTTAATTTACATGTTTCTATAGTTCAAGAACTGCTCAAGAAAATACTATTATACCATTGAAGTATGAGTGTACTCAATGTTATAGTTAGGATTATTTCTAACTATACAAAATTGAGTGATTTTCTGTTTCTTATATATAGTACCATTCTTTTTTTTTTTTTTTTGTGAACCACTGGTATCTACAGTCTATTGGACTCTAACTAATTCGATTCGATCAGGGTAAGACCACAAGGTCGGCAAAGGTCTCCCAGTAACTATTTAACATGACTGCATACACTAGAACTTAAACCCAAGACCTAACTTAAGCGAGAATAACTCTCTGCCAACTGATCCTAACGGTTGTTGGTTATATAGTACCATTCTTAATTTAGTTAACACATTACATATAGCATAATCAAAAAGTTCTTAGAATGTTTCTTTTGTGGTCTGTATTTATATTACATGAACAAATGCATACATTGACCACTTGTCACCCTGTCTAGATAAAGATATTCTCATGCTTTAGATTTAGTTTTCATTGAGATATATAGGTTTAGACCCAAAGGAAAAAAAAATCTCATAAAAATCTTTAGTATATACATATAGTTTCAATCAGAATGAAGTTGGGATTAGTTACATGAACATGATAGGTCATATCCATGACAATTTAAGGATATTGATCCTAGCTAATGACAACCCCATATAAGAAGTCATGGTGAGCTTAATTTCTTGTGATTTATGTTGAAAGTATAAATGATTAACACGTGTCTTATTTTTACTAAATATAGAACACTTGAACTATGTATCACAAATCTGGCTGTCGGGTGTAATAGTTTATTTTAGTATCCAATTTGAGAATTTGGGTTGAATTTTTAGCTAATGAAGTAATAATTAATCTATTTGTACTTAGAGTAATGGATTTAAATAACTTATATGCATGTTGTAGTGTTTCTTCTTCAACTTATACTGTTATGTACATGCAAATAATTAAACTTATTGGTTTTCTAATTAAGTTAAATTCTTATTTCAACAGGTAAATGGAGCCTGTAATAAACTTTCAGAGTCAATTCCAGTGGATGAAATATATAGACAAGCTGCAGGTGAGATAATGAGCTGGGTCTCTTCATGATCATATACATTAACTCTCTCAAAACTCAACCCTACATAATCAACTAATACTATATTATACATGGGATTTATTTTATCTTATAAGAAGTTGAAGAATTCTCTTAAGTAGGAATTCAAATATTCCAAATGATTATGTACTTTTGATGATATGATATAATTAATTAAGATTTCAAGTGATACAGTTCTTAGTATCATGCAATTTTGAACATTTATATCACAAATTAAATTATATATATGACTTTCAGCTTCATTTTTTTTTGTGTCTCAATCTTTTTTATTGTTCTTTTGGTTATAGAAATTTTTTTTATCTATTTCTACACACCACCCTCAGTTATTATTCGATATATATAATACCTATCAAATTTGCTATTATTAAGTGTAAAAAAAAATGAAGTCCGATTTAGTAAACATATATATTGAGAAAGATTCTTATCCGTATTTAAAATATCATATTTAACGGTTAGATAAATAACACATATTCTATCTGCTTTATACTTAATCAATAAAAATATAACTCATATATATTTGTTATAAATTTTACCTTTGGATGTATAATGAAGAGGTACTAGTGATGGTTTCTTGATTCCATTTGATGAATCACCAACCAATATATTAACGTTACTGAATGGATTTAACGCGGCAAATTTAATTTTTGTTGGTTGAGAGACCAGACCAGCTGGAAAAAGTGTGTGTTTGCTTGGCAAGAAATGAGAAGATATGAATGGTGAGAGTGAAAAGGTATGCGTGGCATGCATGTGGTTGGGTGCTACTGCTGCATATGCAGCTGGTTACTTAATGAGTTCAAAGATCTAAGATTCAACCTCCAACATATGGGGTCTTTAACTTGTGGAGCCTTGTGCTCAAATTTTAACTTTTTAGAGATCCTGTATCTAGCCTAGTTCATTCTTGCGGTTGAAAAAGCTGAATCAAGCTACAGCACTAGCAAAGTCTCCAACTCAACCTGCGAGATACCCACAGGAACATATGATTACCGTATTAACTATTGTGCCAACAGTGTTCTTTGAGCCTAACTCATTTTGAACCGAACACTTACCTATTAATGTTTTGAACGGAATTATATTAGTAGACTACTTAACCTTTAACCATAATTCATTCTAACTGATAGTTATTTTCTTTGATGAAGAAAATTATGTATGCATACTCATTCAGATAATTACTGACTGAAGAGGCATAATGTATATAATTTTAAATACACGAACACTTTCACAACTTAACAATGTGTAATCCAAATTCACCAGGACGGTAGCATGCATGCCAGGGTGTACCAGACCGCCACAATATATACACAAAATAATGAATCATTAGTCCTACCATAAACATTCAAATAACAACGTACACATCTTGTTAGTTGGAAATTAACCACAAATGACCCAACCTAGGATGGTTGAATTATTTTCTTTGCCCTTATCGTCAATGCAATTTAATGATGTTGATGTCCACAACAGCTAGCTAGCTAGGGTTGATGAAGATACGCAGTATAGAGCCCAAGACTCGAGGGAAAACAAGAACATATATGGAGACGCAACTGCATCGAGCATGCCAATAGACATATATATATATATGCCACCGACCCCTATGGCAACTGAAACAAGTCCTAAGACGGCAGGTAAGGTAACTTCAAGGAATCAAAGCTCGGTAGGTGATTTAGACTCGTGTACAAGTATATGACCCCATTAATGCTCTTCTGGCTAGGTGATAGAATAGTACATTTTCTGCAAAAAAAAAAATTAGATGGACCTAGGCTTCTAGCAGTATCTCGTCTTTAATCTCTCCATGCACGCGACTAAACAGGAAAAATATGTTTTTTTTTTTTTGTTTAACTCATTTACAAAGGTATATTAGTGAAAAAATTACTTGCCTAATTGATTGAAACATACCTGAATTCAAATTTTATACCATAGGAATATTATGAAATGTAGAGTTTGAATTACTCTAGTTGATTTGTGACTTCTGTTGTTCATAATTTATTATACTTAAGTCATTTGATCTTCTTAATAACAAAAAAAAATTCATGCTACAATAATTTTTATTTTGCTTTGTTCAACGTAAAAACATAATATTTTATATGTTGGTATACAATGAATTTTTCAAAATTTAAGAAACTGATATTTTAAAATTTATTTAGATAATAATTAATTAGTAGAAATTTAGATGGACTAAAAATTTTATATAATTTTATGGTTAAAAGAAAATGACTTCTTTAATTGTAAAATTCCTTTTTACATGAAGATTAACTTCATTTTCACATAACACAAGTTCATTGGTCATAGGCACCCATCATAGTGATTTTCTAAAAAAGTAAACAAAATAGAGAAATGAACAAAGAAAACATCAAAATAGAGAAACGAACAAAGAAAACATCAAAATGAGTGGTGATTGCAAGGGAGCAAGGATTGGTGGTTGCCCATATATATGGTCATGAGTATGCCTCCAAGTGATTTTGATTGCATAGAAGGAATTGGAGGAGAATTCAACATTCCAAATTCAAAAAGTTTCTTTCAAAACCCAAAAAAAAAAAAAAGACACATTAATAAAT
Organism: Mallotus repandus; assembly: GCA_949671775.1. Classification (NCBI taxonomy): domain Eukaryota; kingdom Viridiplantae; phylum Streptophyta; class Magnoliopsida; order Malpighiales; family Euphorbiaceae; genus Mallotus; species Mallotus repandus. The sequence continues at coordinate 12,764 of CATIWM010039908.1, read as the reverse complement.
GTTGGGTCCCAAATGTTGTATATCATAGAGCTTACAAAGACAAATGAAATTTCCTTTTGTTCCTGTGAGTTGTGACTGAAGGAGAAGGAAATAAAGTTTTGTTTGGAGACATGTGAGTACTATGCTAGTAGTCATTACCAAAGGAAAGAATATATATATATATAACACAAAACCATCCCATGTGAGTTCATGGATTTTATTCCACCAACATGTGATTATAGTCTCTTTACATCTTCAAACCACACATACCTTCCAATTTTAATAGTGGGACCTTAACCTTCTCAACCTTTCTAATTGTTGTTTTTGGTAGTTTGCATGTCATTTATAGTTCCCTTTCTTTTTTTCTTGATTACTATTATTATCATGGTTAGTGTTATTGGAACTAATTTTTTTCTTGTTAACAAAAAATAATTGTTTAAATTGAATAAAAATTAATTTCATAAATTAATAATAATATTATTTAAACTCTATCTTTATATATATTTAAAAGAAAGTGACCAGTGAATCATTTTCTCGCAAACAGTTTTTATATTATAGTAGACTTATTTTTTCTAAATCATTTGATATTTCAAATACTTAAGAAAAATTAAAATTAGCTTATTTTAAAGTCTAAATTATCGGTATTTAAAATTTATTAAACTATTATTGATCTAGTTCAATCCAAATATGATCATACTAGTGGTAAAAGTTTTTCATCAACTAGTTTAACGCGATTGTATACATTCTAATTCAAACTCGTTTAAATAAAAATGTTTTTCAAATCCTGATTGTTGTTAGCTAAAGTTTACTTATTTTGATATATAGATTTTGGTATTTATCTTATTAGTGGTAATCTAAACCTCCATTAATATTTAATTGTAAGAAATGTATTTTCATTTTATACAAGTTCTATAATTTTGGTATAAATAATATATATCATGTTTTCAATGATGATTTAATTCAAAAATCATGTATTTAATCATATACCCAAAAATAAATAAATAAAACTTCATAAAATGGAGGAAATTCAACTATGATACCTACAGAAATCAAAATAGTAATAGTAATAATAATAATAATGGGTATTGACTGAAAAACAAGAAAGTAAGAAGGATTTTTTTTTTTTTTTTTGAACGAAAGAAAGTAAGAAGATTGGTTTACATGAAAAAGAGATAAGGGGTATAATAATTTCATGATGACACACTTGTTGGCTTAGACAGTTAGACTGAAACTAGGAGAAGAGTATCTAATCACAGTAAAGGGGTTTAGACAAAATGTGTAACAGAAATGGTCCGGAGTCTAGGGCACAACCTCCCAAACTTTGATTGTGATTTCTGCAGTACTCACCTTGGCTTCTTGTCAACCATTTTCTCACCCATGGTCCCATTTTTGGCCAGCAATCAGCTATGTGGGTGGTGTGGTGTGGTTTACTCAAGCTCAACTGGCCCATTTCCACACTAGCTCTGCCATGATTAACTTTACTACTACTACTAGCCCTTGAAAATGAATGCATTTCTTGTGTGTGTGTTGTTATTGGTCATCATAATTCAAGCAAGCATGGAGCAAAGACCTTTGAACTAAAGTTTGTGCACAAATTCATATCATAATTTGCCTCTTAATTATAGTCTTGTTTTGATTGCATTTTTGGGTTGATAAGCCAATCAATTTTGTTTTCTGTTTTTGACTAAAATAGCATATGCTTTTCTTTTAATTTTCTTTTTGATGATTTTCATTTGTTTTGTTTGACCAAATTAACTTTATAAAAAGGGTACTTAAATTTCAATCATATTGTTTGAATAATGATATGCATGAATTCCCCAATGCATTTTCAAATGACGCTTGTGAAAGTACTCACAAATTTACTTCATCCAATTGGGTAAAACCCTAATCACAAGGGCTTTTACCAAAACTTTTATTTAAAATTCAAAGTTCATTCTTTCAAAACTGTTATTAAAATTCAAAATTCATTCTTTCAAAAAATTTATCAAAATTTTAAAAATTTCATCAATTTCAATTAATTTCTCATTCATAAATATTTCGATGCTACACGCAAATTATCTTAGAATCAATTGATATATATTTTTTCTAACTCGAAATTTCCTATCAAATCTCATACATACATATTGCGAAAAGCCGTATTCGATGAAATAATTAACACTAATAACAAAGATTTAGATCTAAAATTTGTGATTGCTATTCAATTTGCTTGGAGAAATTTTCTTTAACAAAATTCTTACATACAAAATTACATACAAATTACAGAAAATTACAATATATTTCTCTATATACCAATCTAAAATCTCAATTTCCACCATTTTTTTCTTTTTGGTGTTTTTTTTTTTTTTTTCCTTCTTGAACTAACTAGAAGATTTTCAAATGGATAAGATAAAGAAGATAACAAGAAGAAGAAGCTATAATCAAAAGGGAACCACTTCACTACAAACAAAATCATCAGAATTACCAGATGAATCCTCAGGCCACGAATCTCTAAGCAATTTTAACAACATCTGCGCCTTCCTCTTCGCTCTGTCCGTACAGTCACTTTGCACTAGCAGCAGCAGCTGCGTCAATATCCCCGCGCTCACCGCCTCCCTCTGACTCTTCTCCGACGCCGTGCACAGCGATAGTAGTGCTCCCGCAGCGTACTCCGTCGCTCTGTCTGATATCTTTAGTATCGTTTTTACCAGTAACGGTACTGTCAATGCGTGCTCTGTGAATTCCGTTACGCCTACAGGGATTCTGCATAGCAACTCTATCGTTGCTAATGCTCTCTCCGCGTCGCATTTGTCGAAATCTGCTAACCTGTCAATTAGAGCCTCCGCTGCTCCGGCGGAAACTGCTTTGTGCCTTGTCTGCTTGACTAGACACAAAGCGAATAGAGCTTTTATGCCGATTTTCAGCGCGCGAGGATAGTTGGAGATTGGCTTTTTTAACAAGTCTATAACACCTTCGAAGATTTCATCAATGTTGCCGATTTCGGCGCGAAGATCTGAGGATTTTGTTCCGGCGATAACGATTTCGATAAGCGCAGCTGAGTTGACTCGGACTTCGATTGATGAATGGAATAACAGATTTGTCAAACAGTTGATTCGCTCCGAGTCTGATGCTATAGATATGCATTCTGATTCGGTGAGCGGGAACATGACGAGCAGAGATATTGCTTCGTGAGTCAAATCTGAGGATGAGTCTGCGGCGGCAGCGGCAGTGTTTGCGAAGATTAAATTGATGAGAAGTGCAGCGGCGTTGTGTGAAGAGATGATGGAGCGATTCTTGTCCGAGTCCCGAGCGAGTGATTTAAGTCGACGAATAGCAGAAAGGCGTGAATGATTTGAATTGGAGACGGAGATGGCTTGGTTCAACAAAGAGCGAACAAGAGTAGGCTCAGCTGGTTGTTTAGGCGTAGGGATGCGTTCGACGCCAAAAGAACGATTAGCGACGCACCAGTCTTGGATTAAACGGCGAAGAGTATGGTTAGGGATGAGAGTGAAATCGGTGAGAGGAACACGAGTAACTGGACATGTAGTATTACCAGTAGCAACCCATGATTCGATGCTGGAACGGTCGTAAGTTTGGCCGGTGCTAACGGTGACAGGGTCACGCATGAGTTCAAGAGATATTGGACACCTGAAATGGTAAGGTATTTGAATGTTCAAATCTAATGGCTCTAAACTTCCAGGCATTGTTTGTTTATTTTGAAGTAGTTTTTTTTTTTTTTTTTTTTGTGCTTTGCTTTTCTTTTCTTTGTTCTTGCTTTCTTTCAAGAAAACAAAACCAAGAAACAAGAACTAAATAATTGAAAGATTTGGTTGGTTTCTTGCTATCAAGAAACCAAAAGCAAAGAACAAGAAAGAAATAAAAGAAAAGAATTGGGGGTTTGTATGTATATGAGTATGTGGGTATGTACTACTGATATTATCAGAGGGAAGTCTGCAAATTCTCTTTCAGATTTGTTAGGTTTTGGGTTTCTCTTATATCAGATAAAGGAGGAGAGGAGAGGCGAGGATAGGAGAGTGTGGGAGTGGTAGTGGGGGTGGTGGTGGGGGCTGGATGAGAGGGGGCTTATCTGACTCTTGGACACACGTGTGGTGGCAATTTCCTACTTGGAACCTAACCTTAGTTGGATATGCGTGTGTGTGTGTGTGTGAAGGATAATAGCGAAGATGGTGAGAGAGAGAAAAGGAGGCTGGTCAAAATGAAATTGTGCGACTATTTGGGTCCCACAAATTTCAGCTCTAAAATCTAACTCCTGTTTCCATCCATGTAAAGTTTAACTTAAATAAAATTTAATTTATTTATCAATAAACCCCTAATAATTTTTTATTAACAGAGGAGTTATATAATCTAGACATTAATTAATTATCTAATATAAATATCTTTTTTTTTTAATTAGGTAAAAAAAATTTACAAACTGTTCTTAATATTATGCATGATAACTATTGACAGAAGAGAATGAAAGATTTTTTAAAGGGAAAAGAAAAGAATAAAAACTATAGATTTTATTGTGTTTAGTAACTTAAAATTAATAAAGAAAAAAATAAGACTTTAAATTATAATCTATTTTGGAGTTAAAATTTTTTACACTTCACTTTGAGGTGTAATCAATTTCATCTTATATAAGGAAAATAAGGGGGAATAATTCCCTTTCAATTTTTTTCCTTCTCTATTAACGTTTAATAGTCAAATAACACAATATTCAATTCGCCTCTTATTTTCTTCTTTTCCTTTAATATTCTCCTCAATTCATACATAGTGTAAAGAGGATAAAAAATAATTAATTAAAATAATTTTTTGTAGTATTAAAAATTATGAGTTGAATTTCTTGTTGTATCAAAATGATGAAATCAAATATCATCAAAAAATGTTTAAAATCATAGATTTTACAGTAAAATCAAATCAACTAGGCAAATTAAAAAAAATAATGATTTTCTTTGAGTGTTATGAATAAACAAAAATAAAAGTAGCAAGGGAATTTGCTCATGTACTTATTATTATTTAGGAGAAAGATTTTCTTTTCATTGCGATTTGGTTCTTTGAGTTTTCTATATTTATGTGACAGGTTATTGTGGCCAATGGCCATACTTTTGTGTCTTTATTGTGTAGTATGATAGGTTGCTATTGGTTTACCCTTTTTTATTAATTAGTGATGAATTGAGATTACAATTTTTATTTTAAATAAAATTATAATGTCTTTTACTTGGTGTGTGCTATTGTGGATGTTGACACCAACAACATTATGTTAATCCATCCTTTACAGTCTGGTGGTGTGTCAAATCTTTTGCTCTGTAGTGGAAAGCAAAATGGACACCAAATAGTTAAATGAATCCTTCAATCTCCAAAGTTTCTTCCCTTTAATATAAGCTTTTACATTGCACCTCCTAAAAAGGGTATCATAAACCTTTTTTTATTTTTTTATTTTTATGAAATTTCATCATTGCATTGCATGTCAAGGTAAAAAGCTTTTCTTTTTTACTAATTTTTGTAGGGAATAGCAACTTTGAATTGAAATAGAAGTAACATTCTATTCTATAAATAAACTTCAATGAGAAAAAGTTTTAACTTCAATGAGAAAAAGTTTTTCTTTTCAATTACATTATATTTTTTTAATATAAAAAGTTATCTAATCTTATTAATGAATTCAAGTTTTATTTAACTTATTTCGGGTTAATCAATTGGTACGTTAATGAAATTATTACAGGCATATGTACTTTTCATACTAATTAAAGTTTAATTGATAAATCATAAAAAATGTACAAGTTCGTATGTATTTATAAAATTGTCATATTTTTGTGTGAGAAAATATGTTCTCTCTATCATTTGTGAGTGCATTTTGTATAATTGGAAAAGAATTTTAATCGATGACAAAAGAAAATATAATATTTTGTTAAATTGTATTTTCTCTTAGCATGAATTATAATTTATAATAGGTTTTGATAATAGGGAGGGAAGATAATAATGCTAAGAATATGTAAGAAGCATGCAATAATGCAAAAAAGAAACTTATAAAAAAAAGTGAATTATAATTAAAACAAAACAGGTGATGGGTAAGGGAAATCTAATTTAGCTAAATAAAGGAAAATAGAGAATTCAATTATTATGGTCAAAAGACAGGAAGGCATCATCTGATGGGACAACGTAATACGATTATATGTTTGGTTGAAGGGACAAGTTTTCATGAAAGGGGTTTTTGGAGGGGCCAAGAGCAAAAGTGAAATCTTTTTTGTTCTCAAGCAAAGCTGCCTAATCATATTCATGAAATAGAAGATAGAAGAAAATCAGAATTATTGAAAAAAATTGATCAAGTTTAAGTAATTAAATATCATAATTTTTTATATGATGTTAATAGATCATAGAGTTGCTAAAAAAGAAGTCATCAAGTAGTAACTTCTCTTCTAGTGCATCTGAAGTGTAGAATTTGATTCTTATTATTGTCTATTTAAAAAGGGAGAACTACCTCTATTGTGTAATTCATCACTGTTAAAATTATATAACCTCTTAATTTAAAAAAAATAATAGATTTATTAAAAAAGTGAGTATTTAAATTGTAAAGAAATTTTACGGCACTAAAAATTATGGATCCAATCCTAAACTATAATAGGATGAAACATAATTGATGATTGCTCATAGACCATAAGAGTTTCAATTAATTTGGATGGAATTTGATGAATTCTATAAGAGGAATATATTGATGAATTGCATAATAAGAAGTAACTTTTTCTTTTTAAATCATGTGGAAATAAATTTTATAAATTAACAAAGATATTATTCAAACTCAAAACAACCCTTCTTTTTTAAATCATGTAGAAATAAATTATATAAATTAAAAATGATGAAATTCAAGCTACTCACTTTATAATATTCTTAAAAGAAGTGATCACTCGATTGCTCTTTTATTAATTTATAACTTTTATTTATATATATATATATAATTGTATTCAAAGTTTTAGGGTTTGAATTTTTTTATCATTGAATCAACAACAAATGATAGAGGTATGAAATTAAAATTTGATTATTATTGATAAGAAGTTTGGCTGTTTATAATGTTAGGAGTGGTGGATGAGGAGATTAGATTTAGGAGTGCAGTCAAAGGTCAAAGATGAACAGATAAACAGGAGAAGAAGAAGAAGAAGAAGGAATGTGAGGGTCCAGGCTGTTTGCCCACTTTATTCGACCAAAGGAAACAAATAAAAAAATAAAAATTTGGGTATCGTGGATAACATTAATAGGGTAATGGTGGTGCTGCTGCTGTGGCTGTGGTTTCTTGATGTGGTGATCGTGTCCCACATTTGTAATTGGACGATGTTGATTAATTGGACCCTACCCACCCCCCTTTTTTTTTTCGAACGATACCCACCCCTTTCATGCTCTTTCACTTTTGTAACTTATTATTATATTTGGTGTAATGTAACAGGAGTTTATTGTACTGTTAGAACTATAATTTTATCTTATATTTTAAAATAGTATTAAATTTTTAATTTTTTTCAGTTATCAAAATTTTTTTTTTTTTTTAATACTATAATTTTTATTTTTATTTCAAATATGTCCGATCAAATTTAACATATGTGACGGTCAGAATAAATATGTTTTTAGTAAATTCATCATGTAAATATTTCATTAAATAGTCTAATAATCTTGTTGGCCCTATAAAATAAATTTTTTTATGGGCCCTATAAAATAAAATTTTAGTAAATTTAATTTTATAGAGTCCACAAGATAATTAGTCTGCTTAATTAGATGCTTACATGGCGAATATACAGAAAATATACTTATTTAGGCTGCCACGTATGTTAAATTTGATCGGAAATTATTAAGGGATTATGATATGAAAAAAATATATAAATTAAGAGATCGAAAAAAAAATTAAAGATTTGGTACCGTTTAAAATTATGAGTCAAAGTTATGGTACCGTTTGTGCAATAAACTCAATGTAATAGATTGGATTTAATATATGGGTGGCTATGAAGCACTGACATTTCAAATAAGGTGAAGTATCTATGTCGGACACTTTTCGGATACCGATACGTGTCTGACACGACTCTATTATTTTATTATTTTTTTCTTTTTAGGACACGAGACCGACACGACTGGGATATAAGACCGATACGGCTGGGACATGGGACCGATACGGCTGCGAAACGGGACCGACACGGCTGCGAAACGGGACCGACACAGCATGACACTTTTAGAACACGATGGAACACTTTTTTAGAACACTTTTTAGCTCCAATTTTTTGTATAATTTAATTTAATTAATATTTTTGATTAATAATTTATTTTATTTTATTTATTAATAATTTAATTTAATTAATTTAATTGGTCACTTTTTATGTTTGCCTTATATATGACAATTATAGATAATTAATTAAATTATTATATTAAGTGTTTAAATTTTATGAATTTTTTATTTTATTACACTATCTTTATTTTTTTAACAAATCATGTTTATATAATAGAAAATAATACAAATTTTATGGAAAAAAAAAATATATATATATATAATATAAAGCGTATCCCGCTTGTGTCGTATCCTTAAATTTTAAAAATTACCATATCGTTGTATTCTTGTCGTATCGTATCTGTGTATGTGCTTCTTATATGGGTGGGTATCCAACTTTACACTTATTTCATTTTGGGTACTAAAGTTTAATCGATTTCTTTTCAAGTACCCAGCTTTGATTTAGTCTCATCCGCCAGTGATCTGGTGGTGCGATAATGATGTGGCAGCCGATAATAGAATATTTAAGAAATATTCGCCACGTCATCCATGTCTAGTCATCAATTTTTAGCACCTAATTCACTGGAGGGTATTAAACTTTGTCTTTGTTTCAATTTGGTTACCAATCTTTTACTTTTCAAGTACCCAGCTTTGATTTAGTCTCATCCGCCAGTGATTTGGTGGTGCGATAATGATGTGGCAGCCGGTAATAGAATATTTAAGAAATATTCACCACGTCATCCATGTCTAGTCATCAATTTTTAGCACCTAATTCACTGGAGGGTATTAAACTTTGTCTTTGTTTCAATTTGGTCACCAATCTTTTAATTTGTATCTTTTTAGATACCAAACTTCTATTTAATTTCATAGTAATCATTTAAATTTTTTCTGGCACCTAAATAATTCATAATTACTATTTAATTCAGAATTAAAGTTTTTTTTTTTTTTGCAAGTAAGTCCATATTTTCCATACATTTATAGAAAATAAGAAAAATTTTGAAACTTATTTTGTTTCTACCTAATAAGAGCATACTCATTTTGAGTAGTGTCATAGCTTAGGGGTTTATTGCACAAATGGTACTATAACTTTAACCTATGTTTCAAAATGGTAGCAGAGTTTTAATTTTTTTCTTTTTGATTCCTTAATTTCTATTTTTTTAAGATCATACTCCCTTAATAATTTTCGGTCAAATTTAGCATACGTGACAGTCTGAATATGTATATTTTTTATATATTTGTCATGTAAGCATCTAATTAAGTAGACTAATCATCTTGTGGACTCTATAAAATTAAATTTACTAAAATTTTATTTTATGGGGCTCACAAAGAAAATTTGTTCTATGGGGCCAACAAGATGATTAGATTATTTAATGGGATGTTTACATGGAGAATATATTAAAAACATGTTTATTCCGCTGTCACGTATGCTAAATGTGATCGGATATATTTGAGGTACTTTAATCTAAAGCAAAAATAAAAATTGTGGTACTGAAAAGAAAAAAATAGAACTTTAGTAACTGAAAAGGAAAAAATTGAAAATCTGGTACCATTTTGAAACATAAGGAAAAATTATGGTACCAACAGTGCAATAAACCTAGCTTAGTAGAAGTAAACTTTCAAACTTTTTATAATTTCTGAACAATTGAAAAGATAAGGAGATTGAGGGATTATAATGGTTTTTAAGAAAAATTCAGAAGACTACAAATTTGTAACAGTACCCTTTTTAATACAAAATTAAAGTTAGGTGACAAAAAAGAAACAAAATCAAAGTTGGGTGACCACCATTGCAATTAACCCTTAAAAATTGATGACTAGACATAGGTGACGTGGAAAATATTTCCTGAATATTCTATTGTCGGCTGCCATGTCATCGTCGCGCTACCAGGTCACTGACGGATGAGACTAAATCAAAGTTGGGTACTTGAAAAGAAATCGATTAAACTTTAGTACCCAAAATAAAATAAGTACAAAGTTGGGTACCCACCCATATATTTAACCCATAATAAAGGTAATTTATCTAGTCGACTAGTGAAAGAATAGTCAAGTGGTAATTTCTCTCTAAAAATATCATAAAGTACATGGTTCAATTTATACCATCGTTGATTTAAAAAAGGAAGAGTTGCCTCATGTTATGTAATTTATCGATACTAAAATTATATTACCTCTCAATTAAAAAAAAAACCTATCCATATAAAATAAATAATAAAATATTTTATCACGAAATTAAAATATTTGATTAAAAGTATCCTTTAATTCTTCCATTTAAAACCAAAAACTTACCTATATTGACTAATTATTCAAAGGAAAAAATATTGCACTCTCATTCTCTAACATTTTAGCTGGACAAACATTCTAAATATTGCTTTATTACTTAAAGTTTCTAAAATTTTAATTCAGTTTCACTACAATTTTTTTTTTTTATTTGAAAAATCACTTATATTCTAATATATATTCACACAACGTAAAATACTGACATAATAAAATTAAAATATATGGTATAAAGGACGATTTCTTAAATTGAAAAAAAAGGGCTTTGATGTAAAGTTAAAATTTTGAAAATTCTAAATGATAGATTGAATATTTAGGACAGTAGTGAGATCTGGTTAAAATATTAGTCGAAAGTGATTCTAATTAAATCTAACTAATTTTAGAATCAATTATACACATTGTAGTAGTTTAGTTTAGTGAATTGGGATTTGAGAGCTATTGTGAGAATCATGTGAGTCTTACTAGTAGAATTTCTTAAAATTTAAATGATATAAATTATTATACAACTCAAGCTTACTAAACATTTAATAAAATGATTTTTTTTTTAAATAAACAAATTATGTTATTGTTGATATTATATAATTTCATCCATTCATATTATCTTCTTACAAGGGATAAGGAGAATCATCTATCTAGTGTTAGTTGTGACCCTTTTTTATGTTAACTTCTTTTCTATGTAACTAAAAGCTTGTTATTTATACATTATGATAAAAAAATTTAAAAAAAATTAAGAAAAAAAAATCTGTCTAAAATTCTTGTTAAATAGTAAAATAAAAAGCAAATGGAAAAATGAAATTACATTGTATTTTAAGTCAATTTTCTTTATATTTTTATTTGAAATTAAAATTCATTTTTTACTATGATATCTTTGACTTGTCATTCATTTTCGATTTTGGTAAATTTCCTATTATAATTTTTTCTTATCTTCTCCAAATATATTGTACCTTTTAATTAGTCTTATTTTTATTAATTAAGTATAAAATATTTATATAAATTTAATTATGTCATATAATACATCCGATATAGATAAAAATATTTCAATGTTTACTGAATTGTGAATGTATTATCGACATAACTTGGTAAAAACATTTGTGAGAAAAACAAATTAAATGCATGTGTAGTTAGCTCTTAGGTAGAATATGATATATTCAACGAATGTATTTAATAAAAGTTGATGGGCATTTTTGTTGCATCTTCCATAATTATTTAGCTTATTCACATTCAATATTCTAACTTGTCAAGAGAGAACATCATTTATTATTTTGTCCATAGCACATATGGTTATTTTAGAATGGTATATATATATATATATTTTTTTTTTTTCCATAGCACATCATCATTTATTATTTTGTCCATAACACATAATGCATACATGTTCACTGTATTTGTCATTTTTTGTCATTTTGTCGTCTCAATTTACAGTTTTACTATTTTGACACTTGAACTTAACTAAAATATAATTTTAAAATTTCTATCAGTACATGTGATAAAGAATAATGAATCAACATGTGTCATATCATAACAGTTTAACTGATAAAAATTACAAGTAGAGATGTCAATTTGACAAAAAGTGATAAGTACTGGGGGTGACAAATGCATTATGTCATCATATTAGCGTAAATTAGTACATTTTAATCAAATTTAAGTGTTAAAATAATAAAATTATAAATTTAAATGTGAAACCGATAAAAAATAATAAGTATATAGGTTATATATATATATATTCATCATCCCAAAGTCATAGATTTAATAGTTGATGTTAAATGAAGATAATGTTGAAAAGTCACACATTCACGTCCACTATATACGGTATAAAACAAGAATCATTTAGAACAATAAAAGATTTAAAGAATCATTTAGAACAATAAAAGATTTAAAAAAACACATACATGCACAATTTATTAATAAATTAACTATTGAAATTTAATCAATTTTTATATTTATTTGAAAATAGTCTATAATTCATGAAATTAGATTTCGTTTATTGAGCCTACTAAACTCTAAATTTTAATTACTTCAGTTTAACTCGGATAAAATTATAAGAGCAACATTAATTTTTCAACAATCAATTTGATACAATTGTATGTATCACTATTGAATTTAAAAATATTATTTAAGTGAGAGCAGTTATATCAGCCGATCTCAATGATAATTGGTCATGAAATTAGAGTTTTAGATAATGTTCAAATACTTTTTTATTTACTAATCTACTTATAGTTAAGGGTGAGCATCGGTCGGGTTCAGGTCGGATTGAATTTCAATTTTTTTCAATTTTTAAAACTGAACCAAACTAAACTTTTTTATC
>CATIWM010039835.1:0-15351 GCA_949671775.1 Mallotus repandus | reverse complement strand
TTATTTCTGCATTTTTACTATTTTTAGTGCCTTTTTGCAATTTTTATTTTATTTATGCTTTTTATAATAAATTTGGTATTTTTATCATAAAGTCTATATTTTTATGGTAAAAATATCATCTTTATTATTTTTATATATTTGTTGCTATCATCTTTATTTATTTATGTATTTTTGCTGTTTTTATTGTCTTTTACAATTTTTATTGATTTTATGGTAAATTTGGTTCTTTTATCATAAAGTTAATGTTTTTATAGTAAAAATATCACATTTACCATTTTAATATTTTTATTTCTGCATTTTATTTATTTTTATCAATATTCCAGAATTTTATTGCATTTATGCCTTTTATGATAAATTTTGTATTTTTATCTTAAAGTTCACATTTTATGGTAAAAATGTCATCTTTATCATTTTTATTTATTTATCTCTACATTTTTATTTATTTATATTAATATTCCTGTATTTTTATTATTTTTATTTCATTTTCATGGTTTTTATTGTCTTTATGCCTTTTAGGGGTGAAATTGTCATTTCCGTCATATAGTATATATTGTTATGGTGGAAATGACATCCTTACCATTTTAATATTTTTAATTCCACATATTATTATTTTTATCATATTAATTGCATTTTTATTATTTCTATTATCCCTTTTGGTAAATTTATTATTTTTATCATAAAGTTCCTATCTTTATGGTGAAAGTAATATTTTTTTATCAGTCTTTTTATTGCTTTATTTGCATTATTATTATTATTTTTATTTCATATTTATTATTCTCGTCATTTTTATTGCCTTTCTTTGATAAATTTATTATTTCCATCATAAAGTTAATATTTTTATGGTGAGAAAGATATCTTTATCACTTTTATTGTCTTATTTGCATCTTTTCTATTTTAATTCTTTTATATTTACATCATCATAAAACTCCTTTTACATAATAAAAATGATGACTTCACACTAAAGTACCAAAATGTCCAAAATTTTGCATCATACATACATTAGCATCCTTGTTTGCTTATGTATTTAATTATTCCCTTTTTTTATTATCTCAATCATTATTGAATGGAATATATAAAATTGTCCTAGATGTGATATGTGCTTGCATGTATGTGAGAATTAACCTTTGTTTTGCAAGTTTATTAGAATAGGAATTTTATTTCCTTTTTCCATTTTCATGTAATTAATAGAATAGGCTCTTTCTTGTGGGTTGTAATCCTCAATCCCAATTCCCCTTTTTATTTTTATTTTGGATGTATTTATTAGAATAGGTTTTTTCATTGGGTTGTAATCCTTAGTACCTTTCCTTATTTTTATTTTGCTTATTTGCTTTCTTATTTTGATTATTTCTTGCATGCTTGTGTGCTTTGTGCTTACTTGCCTACATGATTACTTGCTTGATTGGTGGATGCCTATTTATTTATGTATCTAGTGTTGAACGTTCATCAATCCAATTATCCCTCCCTTTATTTCAACTGACCAATGCTTGAGAGTGGTAAAATGTATCATAAAATTGAAGCTAGGGTGAAGTAGTAAATAAATGAGCAACATGTATAATGAGAAATAAGATAAGTAACTCCTACCCCCCGAACCCAGATTCTCTGGTTATGGAAGTGGATTTTTTCACTTCTTCTCGATTCAAGTTGGGTGAAAAATCCAAATCTACGAGGCCTAATCAAGTAGACCCTCTAAAAAATAATAACAAACAGAAATTCAGTAGATGGTTGCCATTAGCCTCTATGCCTTGTTGCTATAAGCTTATAGATCCTTGTGATCACAATCCCCCAACACCCGATCATAGGTTTTTGGCGGCTCTAATGGAGACTCATGATTCGAGGGGTATGAATGAAAGACTATTTCTCATTACACATAACTTGTTTTTTCACCTTCACAACAACATAATTGTATTTCATTACACTCACCATATGCACCATGGTCCCTAAACCCTAGATAATACTGAATGACATTGCCACCGTGATTCCACTCAAGTCACGGGGCGACAAAGATAGGTATTATCACCTTTCGCCTGTACTCAATCAAGAAAAATTATAGGGCATAAAGTGACATAGCGCAACTCCTAAGTCCAAAATGGGGTACAATTTTTCTTGAGTAAGTAATATAAATAATAGTTTATGGGGGCATTCTCGCTAAAGGAGCCCAAGCCGTAAGCCCGACATAAACATATAAATAAACCAGAAGAAATATCCCTTAGGGTCCCACCAAGTTCTTGCATATTATCCTTATCTTAATGTTGTTCGTTTAACTTGATATTCATAAAATGCTATGACACCTCTAATGTTTGCAATCATTTGCTATCGTTATGTCAATCTTCATAGACTATCCACGCTTAGGCTCGTGTGATCCTCGTTTACCTTGTGTAAGCCCAATGCGCAAGGAATGAATAGAATCATACACCTCAGTTTTGATAGTCCATAAGGGCCAACAAATAGTGACATTTTTTTATGATGGAACCTATAGGAGTCATCCATTTATTCTTACAAGATCAAGTGGATAAATCAAGAATTTTAACTAGATTATGGACACTCAAGCTAAGAGAATAAAATTATAAATTATCGAATGAAAACTTCATATCTCTTTGTTAATACACCAAATGTTGATGAAAGGGCCACAAACTTGGAACCCTTGTGTTGGCTATAATCCGTAGGCTCGCGGGCATGCATGAGCTATAAACGCCATTTGAGACCCGATAATTTGTCTTTCATTGACATCGTGTTGTTACCTTGAGTACATTTGGGCATTGCTCCCTAGTTTACCTCTTAAGTTTGATCATCATGGATGGAACCAACCTAGTCCTAGAGCAGAACCGTAGTCCCCCGATGACTGTGATTTAAAAACCCACCTAGGACAGAATTCTCTACCACGTGGAGTGATAAGGTTTGAAGGAGAGATTTCTTGTGTTTGGTTTATTCGTTTTGCAGGTTTTACACTAACCCTATTTATTCATTTTCCTTTTCCTTTTTTACCATGCATACATACCTACATCTAAGGGGCACTTTATCATGAACTAATCCATGATTTTCTTGCAGCCATCTTGCATCATTACATTACCAGAATTATAACTATCACACCATGCATACACACTAACCCTTCTCTTTTGCAGAACTCATCACATCATATATGTATGCATTATCCTTTTGTCATCCTAACACACATACTCATGCAGAAACATAGCTCATTGAAAGTCTTATAGTCTCAAAGCTCTTAAATGCACCAGTACTAGTCCTATTATTCCTATGAACGATCCTACTTAAGAGATAGTGGCTTAAAACATAGAAGAACATTTAAAAGATGCTCTTAAGAAACTGATGAGTTATGGGACTCTGTCTGACTTTATGAAGAAAGAAATGAAAGCTAAAATGGAACAATTGATATGTGAGAAAGGAGAACACGGAGAAGCTTTTGGGTTTGTTAATGCAAAGATTAATAAAGGTAAAAACAAAGTCCCTACTCTGGGATTGTTCATTGAGGATGATAAGTATTATCAAGCAATAAGGGGAGCAGCCCCTTTGCCACCTACCAAACCAATCAATCTGACTGAGTCTGAGCCATTGGAGGAGGTTAAGATACTAGCTAATAGGATGGCTCAACTCGAGTTCTCACTTAAAGAGATGAGTGCACCGACCTTTCATTGTTTAAGGATGAACCACTACTTGAAGATTTCAAACTCCCAAACTTCACTAAGTTCAATGGTACGGGGAATCCTCGAGTCCACTTAAGGCAATATGTAACTTTCATGGGTTCTATAAAATTGACTGAATCCCAAATCGTGAATTTTTTCTTGACTTCACTTGAAGAAGGGCCGAGAGCATGGTTCTTTGACTTGGAAGACAAGATTAAGAATGACTGGATGCTTCTCACACATAAAGTTCATTACGTAGTATGAGTACAACACTCAGCTAGATGTCATAAGGCGTGACTTGGAAACCATAAGACAAAAAAGTGGTGAGAGTTTCTCTGACTACATCGCTCGATGGAGACGAAAAGTAACCTTGATGAGGGATAGACCTTCGAAGGATGAACAGATAGAGATGGTAATCAAAAGAACCCTGCCTCATTTCTGCAAATAGATGCTATTCGTCCACTACCCTACCTTCAAAGCACTTCACCAAGTTGGCATTTGAATTGAGGATGAAGAGATCTCTCAACCTAAAAACCCTATTGAAAACCAGTACAGCCTACTTAAAACACCCATTGCACTGAAACAAACCTAATCGTTAATACCTTGAGAAATCATAAATACTCAAACTTCAGCCTACCCTTGTCTAAAGTCTTCCAAAGACTCCAACAAAAAAGCCTTCTCGAACCCCTTAAACCAAAACCTCTACCAAATCCATTGCCACCTTGTATCAATCCCAACCTCTATTGCCACTTCCACTAAATGCCTGACTACAATACTGATGATTGTTGCATCCTAAAAGACCAAATCTAAGACCTTATAGACTCTGGTAAGAATGAAGACTGTGAAAAGTAGCCTAATATCAAAACTAACCCCTTACCTAACTATCGAAACATGCCATCGTCAGCATCCTATGCCATCTTTTCAAGTTTGTCTAAGTCCTTTGTTGAGAATTCTATTCAAGACATTTCAAAGAGCTAGGAAGAGAAGCTTGAAAGGGAAGACAGGGAGCTGCTAGCAATACTGGAGGTAGATTTTGCAGTCTTGTTCTATAACTCAAGTGATGACAAAATGGATCGTTCCTCTTACCAGTGTATATCCATGCTTTCTACTTAAAACACCTCACATGATGATGCAAAAATAACTAAGTTAGACAGCAACAAGGAGAGTTAGGGAATTCATTGACAACAATGGGCCATCTGAATCCAAAGAAGAAGGAGAAGTAAAGGAAAAGGAAATGGTTTGGGATCTATTAAGACATCCATATAGGAAGTTCAATTTCAAAGTTAAATACAATGCTCCTCCTTCAGTTGTCATCAAAAAGGAAAGTATTATATCCTCTGAATGGGGAGAGGATTTTGACGAAGAAGACAAAATTATCACTGTCTATTTATTAGCCATGCCAAGCATAATGGGGATTAACATATGGTACGACTCTGATGAGGAACCATTAGTTAATCATATGACTAGAAGTGGGAGAGTGTACTAACCTGCTGAGAAAGACATAGTAAAAAGGAAAGAAGTTGCCAAGGAGGTTACTACAAAGGAGAGTGAACCCACAACTCATACAGAAGAAGATTCAACAGTAAAGTAGCTCAAAAAAACTCAAGCTTAAGTTAGTATTTAGGATCTCTTGATGACATCAAAGAAATACCAGAATGCTCTAGTATGCACTTTGGATGATACGAAGATCTCTTCAGACACTACTCCTAAGGATATGATAACCTCGCTACTTCTAAAACCTAAGAGTGTTGTTTCCTTCTCTGATGGTGACCTTCCACTAGAAGGGAAAGCCCATAACATGCCTCTCTTTATAGAAGTGGTCATGAGAGCTAATAAGACGTCATTTGTCATGGTTGATAATGGGTCAACCATCAATATTTGTCCACTCAGGCTACTCCACAAGTTCAGGATACCGGTCAAAGAGCTTGAAGCATCCAACTTGATAATTAGGGCTTATGATGACTCCAAGAAGCAAGCATTCAGAACCTTCAAGGCGATTGTCACTTTGGGAGAGATTGAGTCTATTATGGAATTTATAGTGCTAGATATCCCACCTATATTTGCTCTACTGTTAGGAAGACCTTGGTTCCATTTGCTTGGAGGAGTACCATTGACTTTGCATTAGAAAATCAAGTTCCCAATTGATGGAAAGGTAGCCATTGCTGAAGTTGAGACTAAGGTTCTGGTCATGTGTATGAATGTAACCCCTCCAGCCTTTCAAGTATTAGTAATCAATGAAGATTTGGTCATTCTAAAGGTTATAGCCATGATGAAGAAAATGATTTATGAATTGGGAACTTGGCTCAAAAAGAAGAAGAATGAGATTTTAGAACTGCCAGACTTCAAGGGATAGACTAGCAATCAGGGATTAGGGTATGATCTGACCGTAGACAAGGGAAAGAAAACTACCTTCATTTCTAAAGGCCTTTTTAAGTACCAAGGTCAGCCTAAGGAATGGGATCAAGAAACTAAGTTTTGAGATCTTTGCTGATGTGATCAATAGTATGGGGAAAGGACATAATCAAATTAAAGAAGAAGGGACCACCTCCATTATTGAGATTGAACAAGTTCTATAGAGTATGAGGTTGGAAACTGAGGCCCCCAGTTATGTCAACATTGCAACTTTCATCGAGTCCAATATAGAGGATATCATGTTTGATGATGCACCTACTCCTAGCGATATTTGTATTGCTATTCTTTTTGAATCCTTTGATGTACCAAACTTTTAGTATGATGCAATGAAATCTAAATTTGCTTACTTGTTTGATTTTTCTTTTGATAATGATGAGCATTTCATTGAACCTTGCGTGAGCATATTTGACATTCATTCCATTAACACTAATCTATTTAACATGGGCATAGGCGAAAATCCTCACATATTGCGTATATCAAAAGATGTTACCCTTGAGGAAAGGAGAGAATTAGAAAAAAAAATTAACAAAATACTTGAAGGTATTCACTTGGATGGACAACAACATGCTTAGCATCGGCAGAGACATTGCTCAACATTACATCCTAAGTAAAGAGGGACACAAGCCAGTGAAGCAAAAGTTGCAAAAATTGAGACCAAAATGGCATAGTTGGTAAAATAGGACATTGAGAAGCAGATCAAGACTAAGTTCCTAGAAGTGGTGGACTATCCAGAATGGTTGGTTAATGTGGTTCCAGTACCTAAAAAGGATGGGAAAGTAAGGATTTGCATTGACTACATAGATCTCAATAAAGCATGCCCAAAGGATGACTTTCCTCTACCCCACAAAGATGTTCTGATTGACAATACAACTGCATGTGTTATGTACTCCTTTACGGATGGATTTTCATAATACAACTAGATTCTCATGGAAATCATTGAAAAAGCTAAGACTACCTTCATCACTGAATAGGGAACGTACTGCTATAGAGTAATGCTTTTCAGTTTAAAGAACACAAGTGTAACCTATTAGATAATGGCTACAAAAATGTTTCATGACATGATACACAAGGAGGTAGAAGTGTATATTGATGACATGATAGTAAAGTCAAAGACTCGGGAAGAACATCCAGCCACATTGGAGAAGTTAATGCAATAGGTAGACAAGTACAATTTAAGGTTGAATCCTAAGAAGTGTGTATTTGGGGGTAACTTCAGGGAAGATGCTAGGACACTTAGTCAGTCAGAGAGGAATTGAAGTTGATCCAGATAAGGTGAAAGCAATCCATGAAATCCCGACACTGAAATCTAAAAAGGAAATCTAAGGATTCTTAGGAAAGTTGCAGTTCATTAGCAGATTCATAGCCAGATAGACATAAGTATGCGAACCGATATTCAAGCTACTCAGAAAAGATTAGCATGTGGTTTAAAATGAATAATGCGAGCTTGCTTTCGACAGAATCAAGGACTATCTCATAAACCCACCAATTTTGAGACCCTCAGAAATGGGGAAGCCCTTAATCTTGTATCTGGCAATTGAAGGGAGTGCAAGAAGAGCTATGTTACCTCAGGAAAGAGAAGCACGAGCTGAACATGTAATTTACTACTTAAGTAAGAAGATGTCACTTTATGAGAAGAGGTACAGTTAGGTTGAGCAAATTTGTTTGGCAATGGTTTGGGCTATGAGAAAGCTGAGGCACTACTTTTAGTCTTATAAAATCCAAGCAGTCTCAATGTTAGATCCAATGAGACACCTGTTTGAAGCACCTTTACTGGTTGGGAAACTAGCAAAGTGGTCAGTGTTACTGATAGAATTTGATATTGAGTATCTGACTAAAGTGACAGTTAAAGGAAGAGTAGTGGCTGAATTTCTAGCACTGAACCCTACTTCGGGTGATCAGGAGATAGAACTCAAATTCCCAGGTGACCTTACCATAACAATTGGAGTCCAAGGATGGCACATGTACTTTAACAGAGTAGTAAACCAGTTCAAAGCAGGAATAAGAGTAATCTTATTGACCCTAGAGAATGAAGTGATTCCCATAACAAAGAAGCTAGCTTTTCAGGTTATGAATAATGAAGCAGAATATGAAGCATGTGTGATGGGGATGGAATCACTGATAGTTTTGAAAATCACAGAAGTAGAAATATTGGGTGACTCAATGCTAGTAATCAATAAAGTTACTGATGAATGGGATCTGAAAGAGCCATATTTGAAATCGTATCTAGAACATTTGTAGTAGTTGGGAAAGTCATTTCAGAAATGCAAATTTATTCATTTACCAAGAAACCACAATCAGATGGCAAACGCCTTAGCATCAATAGTATCA
This sequence comes from Mallotus repandus, assembly GCA_949671775.1. Lineage (NCBI taxonomy): Eukaryota > Viridiplantae > Streptophyta > Magnoliopsida > Malpighiales > Euphorbiaceae > Mallotus > Mallotus repandus. The sequence continues at coordinate 6,973 of CATIWM010039835.1, read as the reverse complement.
GTTTAGGATGGGCCAACAACCATGCCTATGAACCCTTTGGTCTTCCTGAAATCAAACCAGCCATGTTACAAGAACATGAGAGTAATAGAAGCTAGAGTGAATGAAAAGCCTTGGTTTTATGACATTCAGCAGTGTTTGGACAAGCGTGAATACCCGATAGATACAAGTGAGAAAGACAAGATAGTCATCAGAAAATTCACCTCCCATTGAGGTTTTTTTGTACAAAAGAACTTTAGATAGGATGGGTTACAATAATTCGTTCTCTTATTGGTCCTATGATCTCTGCTGAAGAGCGATAGTCATAACTTAATTATATATATATATATATATAGCCATTTTGTCTCCATCACTCCTAATAACTTAACATTTACCTTACTACTTTACCTGCTCTGTTGATCCTAGTCGGTATGTATGTACCCCCGATAAGCAGGGACATAAGTTGTGCTTCCAATCAATGAAAATGAAATCTCTTAGAGTTATAGTCGAAGCAGACTTACTCGAGGCGAAGTGGATAAAATATAGGCTAGCACAATTGGATCTGATAGACAGTGAGAGATTAAAAGCACTTTATCACACTTAGTTGTATTAGAGAAGAATTACAAAGGTTTTAGACAAAAGAGTGAGACAACACGACATCAAGGTTAGAGACTGGGTATTGAGGCAAGCTAAGTAGAATCTACCTTGTTCGAGAGGGAAGTTCCAGCCTAACTGGGAAGGGCCTTACTTGGTTAAAACTATCCTTTCAAAAGGAGCAGTTAAGCTAATGGATGTCGATAGGAATGACCCTTCGAATGGGTGAATGTTGATTGTCTTAAGCGATACTATTCATAAAAAAGAAAGAAAGAAAAAACAAAATGATAAAAAAAATAACAACAATAAAAAAAAGTAAAAAATGAGAGGCAAAATACTTAATTACAAAACCCGAGAGGGCTAATTAAGGACATGGGTACTATCATTTTAAAATATCTAATGTACAGCCATGCTTATGATAAATGCTATTCAGTACAAATGGAAAATATCGCCAAGAGTTGCACATGTCAAGAAGTAAATGCCTGAATCAATATCTATCACAAAGGCAAAATTTGCATGTTAGAGTTCATATCATTCTATAATGTAATTGCATTAATTTCTATTGTAAATTTTTTTTTTGGTTGTGATGGTGTGGCAAGCAAATATAATAGATAGAGAAAAGCAGAAAAGGGAAATCATAAAACATCAAAAGCCGCATAAATGGTTAATCAGTCACTACATCTTATAATTGTCCAAATTTCCTATCAGTACAAGTTTGAAAAACAAAACAGGAGGGGAAATCAGGACTCAGCCCCATCCTCGCCATCATCATCATCATTGTCATCATGGTCATCACTGAAATCTAAAGACCCTCTCCTACTGGGTCCAACACCATGCACCCTCAGCTCCTTCAGCTCGAGCCGCAACCTCTAAATCTTGCTAGGGTAATAGGCACACTTATGCTGGTAGATCAACTCCTGATGATGAATAGACTCATCGTGCTCTTGCATCAGCCTCATATGCTCAAGCTGCACCATCATAACATACATGTATTAGCATATATGCATTCATAACATACATATACATATGCTTGTATAATTGGAACAGGTAAACAAGCCAGGGTGTAGAAAACCTACATGACCATCCATGGAATAATGGACATAGTGACTCATCAAGCCTAAAGCACACTGGTACCAGTACGTGGCTATATCTCAAGGAACCTACCAAAAGAATAGTCAGTATGCAGCAAATTTGAAGTATTAAAGTAGCAAAGGTAGACAAGAACTCACATGAGTAGCATCCTCAAGGATGAAGCCCACAGGCTCAATAGATGTGGGGATCACCTGAACTACCACCTCGCCATGGTTGGTTATGCACCCAAATCGCAGGGAGCAGTGGCAGTGCAAATACCCCAGAGATCATCTGAGGAGTCCCAACAGGTGCCTTAACAACAGCTTTGACACCGCTCGAAGTCTCAGTAGCTCTCCTAGCATGAGGTCTTTTCAGACGAGTTGTCAAACACAAGCAGAAGCAGTCAAAATTAGTGACAATCAGTATAAACACCAACACACAGAAAGGGGAACAACACACACCTGAGGGGCAGAAGAGGAAGAGACACTTATAGCCGCAGTAAGCGGAGCAATTATGAAATCCCTCATAACACCGTCAATTAGGCAAAGGATGAGACTTTCCAGGTAGGAGACACCCTTTGGCTTTAAATGCAGTAGGCAATCAGCCCTAACTAGCACCTCCTATAGAGTAATGCCCATCGTGTCTCTCTCCTAGAGCATATGAAGAGGAGGAGGACAAGGAACGTGACGAGTGAAAGGTCCTAAGAACCAGTTCACCACACGCTCACTAAGATAACAGGCACATTCAATAGGTGCTATGAACAGCATACGCCTGCTAGTGATCTCGACCGCCCCAGTCATTGCCATTGAGAAACTTGTAGATAGCCTTCCCGCCACCACTAAAGATGTATTTGCAATCAAAAATAGTTATCAAAAATAGAACACAAAACCCTAAGACAAGAAAAGCCAAAAGAGATAACTAACCTGATTGAATATCAACTTGGCAAGGGCAGCACGGGTCGCCTTTAAAGACTATACAGAGCCAAGGCTGAATAGTATAGATAGGGAAGTGAGGGAATGACTCATGCATCCTGGCAACAATGGGAGGAGCCAACACTTGGAACTCAAAGGTCCAAATCTACAAGGAAGAACGTGTCAGGAATAGTGCACTCAGAAAAAGAAAGGAAAAGAATAGTGAAGTATCTAAAATAACTCATTGTGTTACGCTGCAGATCTAGGAACTGTCTTTGTATGCATCATCTAGGCCATGAAGGAGATAGCCTTAAGTGGTAAAACCCTAATCATAACCTCACAGAGCATCGAGGTCCAGTAGTAGAGGAAGCAACCAAGAGCTGCTAGTGTTGTTCGTATTAGGGAACACCATAGTGGTCATCAAGTAGAAAATGAAGCACCGGGCACATCTCTCAATGCCGATAGCACCATCACAGGAATGCCACAACTAATCATATGAAATCAGATCAGCCTGATCAACTCTGAATTCAGGGGGGCAGCCCAGTAAATCGTGGCACAATCCCGCAGGGTCCTCTAGAATATTGAAAGGGATCCACTAACCCGCAAAAGCAAACCCTGTGATAGCAGCGAAATTGAGGGGAGTGATCATCATCTCCCCAAACTAGAAGTGAAAGGTGTGCATTCAATCCAACCACCTCTTAATCAAAGCAGTCATAGTCGCATGTCTGCTCTTCAGCAACTCTGGTCCCTCGAGTAGACCGTCAAGAATACCATTAAAGCCAAGAGAGCGTACCCGGTCTCGTACCTCCACAAGCAGCCTCTGGTAGAGTTTTTTAGCTCTGGTGAAGCTATTAGGTAGGACCAAGTGGGTCACATGACTCTAAAAAAGGGAAGTCAGCAAAACACAGATTCTAACTTAAAATTTCTTTTATCTAAGTATGGTAATCAGCACTAAATACTGTTTACTTGTTATTTACAGGTAAATAAAATCACACAATTGGGACAGGAAACATGGCTAACAAGTCCTAGCATGTAGTCTAAGGGAAGTAAAACCCTAGCAAATTATATCTCTAGGTGTCACTGAATGCATAAAGGAGCTAATCCTAGCAAGGGAAATATCTTAAATACTAGTTCTTAAATAATCTAATTTATTACTAAGTTTGTAAGCATTAACTTCCTATGTCCGACCATATAGGGGAATATGTATAGCATCATAGGAAGAAAGCATAAAAAATTAGAGTCTAAAGTACTAACTTGTGGACGATGAAGCACCCAGACATGCTCCCTCAAGTTTAAGATGGGAGGAAACTCATGTCCCCTCGTCACTTCACCCCTTGTACGATGAGCAAGCACAGGCCTCTGACATGCAACACCACCCCACTAACCCGCTTGATCAGCTTCTAGGTCTAGGCCCTCTAAAGAAATATCAAGATCAGGGATGTCCACGAAGCCCCCCATTACCGCCTTCGCCTCTTTGCATAGGTAGATGTTCAAAGTGAAGAAAGCCTAAAGTCTAGAGAAAACCTAAAAGAGAAGAGAGAAGAAGGAAGAAAAAATTAGAAAAAAGACAAATCAAAGGCCTTTTATAGGCATTTGCTATGTGGGTCCATAAAGGAACCACGAGCATGGGTTCTAACCCACACGCGTGGGTTCCTCGACCCACACTCGTGGGTTGGTGGACCTACACACGTGGGTGGCACCCATAGTGCTATTCGAAGCCCATCGGGATCCTCGAGTCATGAATTTTCATGCACCAAAGCTTCTATAAGCTTTTGGAGACACTCTGGAGGTCCAGACATCGACCGAGACATACTCAAGGCCCAAGAACCCACAACAATAGTCAGAAATGTCCCTGAGAAATGTAAAAAATTTAGGGAAGTCCTCTATGACACTTTCACTCCTTTTTTCAAGAAATTCATACATTCATACATTTATACATGCATATGCACTCCCAAAAATCATTTTTTGATGCTCTCAAAGGCATACGCACACTGAAGAGGGGGGGGGCATGATAGGGACGGACTAGTCAATCTTGACAGTGACTGTCTCACTTTAATGAGATTTTCAAAGCTTCCCAACTTTAACCAGTAGCTCCAAGCTGGGATTCTCACTTCTAATCAATCTAATGGTTAATAACCTCATGAAAGATAGGAAGTTTTCTAAAGGAGAAGTTGCAAGGAATCGAGACGCTCGGGTAGCCTGCGATTATCATGTTAGACCTTGGAAGAGGTTTAAATGCAAAAAAAAGGGAAATAAATAATAAAGATTGTACTCAACCTACTCCAATGCTCAAATTCTGAGTAAGAGTATTCAAGGAACTCTTCAATGACATTCACATTGAATTATAAAAGGCGGGGAATGCCTGAGAAGAGAAGGAAGGATGATCAAAGCATTTACCTCCAAAGGGATTGACATGACATTATAGGTTGCCTCGCATAATGCGGTTCTCGATGACCTTATTTAGTGAATTTTTTCTGATCATGTGGGAAGGTTGCTCTTCACTTGGTAATCAAAAATTTCTTTGGCAAAAGGGATGCTGATCAAACCTCAGAGAAATGGCAAGAACCATATTAAGGTGAGATAGCCATAGCCGGATTGACTTGAAATTCCCGACACACACTCCTCACCAGTAAAGGTAAACCACTCAAAGCATGAACAAAAATCTCATACATCATAGTTTTTAAAATCAATTTGTATCATAACATCTTTATTTTATAGACACCACAATCACACAACAACACTCACAAAAGGTTTTTAAAATATACTCTCATATATCGACAAGCGCTAGTTTGATCGTGTGTGGAGTAGGGGGCCACCCCAAAAGCTTTCATCTCACTTCATTTGATTTTTATACATTAACAATTGTCAATTTTTCTAATGTATATAAAGTAGGGGGTTGCCTCAAAAATTCTCATCTCATTTGCTTTTCATACATTGGCAAGCATCAGTTTGTCTAATGTATGTGAAGTAGGAGGTTGCCCCAAAAATTCTCATCTCATTTGCTTTTCATACATTGGCAAGCGTCGGTTTGTCTAATGTATGTAAAGTGGGGGGTCGCCCAAAAAATTCTCATCTCATTTGCTTTTCATGCATTGGCAATCGTCGGTTTATCTAATGTATATGAAGTAGGGAGTTGCCCTAAATACAATCACTTATGGCTTGGGAAAGGCCGCACCTATATAGTTTTTCTTATCTCACACATTCTTATCATTTATAGCTTGGAAAAGGTTAGACGACATCACTCATATATGGCTTGGGAAATGTCACACCCACATCAATGCATCTTCTACCATTAGTAGCTTGGAAAAGGTTAGACGACATCACACCTCATATGTTTCCAAAACTTGCTTCTCATGCATTGACAATCATCAGTTTGATCAATACATGTGAAGAAGGAGGCAACTATTGATACCTAAATTTTGACAGTCTCCCAAAAATCTGATGATGAAGGATTTATGTCACCTAAGACAGGGAAAAAACTCCCTTGTAAGTTTTCTCGAGCGTGCCTAGATCGAGAAGAAACCTAAAAGATACCAAAAAGCAACTAAAACCCAAAAAGAGCCAAGTGTTAGCATAGATGTGCCCTAGTGCCATTTTGTAATTTTTAATGACATTGTAAATTATCCCAAATGGTAATAAAATATTCATTTAAATAAAGTTTTTATTTATTTAAGTATTTATCTTTAGCATTATGTTAAATAAATTTATTATCAAGAGTTGATAATATGAGCAACAAATTATATAGTACATATGCTATAAATTGTTCATAGTCAATTAATTAATATTTAGGTAATATTAATTATACTATCACCTATGTCCATTTTCCTTGATTAGTATGTGCTACTAATAATGGGAAGTAGTGAGTCTTATGCTACTTGATATGAGATACCAAAATAGACACATGGATACTCATGTGATGAGTGGATCGAACAGTGACGTTAGATTAGTGATTGCAAGGATATTCACTTATAGTCAACGATCATAATCTAGGTCATAATGGTGCATATAGTCCTTTGACTTGAGGTAACACGATCATCCACATTTGAGTGGTTAGAGTTTGTTGCTACTTACATACTTGTGTTAATCACACATAGGTATATGGCATGTGGTGGCTCTAGTCAGTTTAATGTAGGGATGAGTGTTCAACCAAGATGGGATCCATTGCCTAGAGTGAACTAGGATAGATCCTATGCTATCTAAGTTTATTCTTGATGAATAGAGTTCCTAACCAGGATAAACATAACACAGTCTGAAAGAGTTTTAGTGCTAGAAAGTGTTTATAGTATTTGTTATGTTTTATCAAGAATAACTTGAGATAAGGTCATATGATAAAGCTATTAGAGTTTGATTAAACCTTGACTCTAGGCTATATCAGGATCTTCAAATGAAGGATTTTAGTGCACAGTAATTATGATCTAAAG
>CATIWM010039825.1:0-18456 GCA_949671775.1 Mallotus repandus | reverse complement strand
CCGGGAAAATCATCATGGAGTGTTATGATGTTCAAGTTGCTGAAATGTCTGCTATCTACTGCGGTTTGGAGATGGCTTCTTCTTCCATTTTCAGAACGGTCATTTGTGAATCTGACTCACTTTTGTCAATCCAAAATCTGCATCAACAGTGCACATGACGTTCTATCCATGACCTTATTGGCCAAGATATACTTCAGTTAGCTAAGGGTTTTAACTCTCTCTGCTTTTCCTTTGTAAGACGATCTGGTAATCGGATCGCTCATATGCTAGCTAAGTATGTACTGTCAGAGGGCCATGACTTTCTCTTATGGGAAGCTGTTCCTCATTCTTTCGCTGACCTTGTAGCAAAGGACTCATGTCCGTTTTCTGGTTAATATAATCCTTTTGTTTTGTTTTAAAAAAAAAAGAAAAGAATTGTTCCAGCAAATTCACACCCACCCCATGTAAGTGTACATAAATAGAGGCATGACGTGATCCATTTACATCGGTTACCCTACGTCACAAATAATTTTTTTAAATAGCAATCACGATAAAGATAAAAGAAGAATTCCTTCGCCAATGAAGAAATTATCAAGTGGTAATTTGACGTAGCGGAAAGAGTGAAAGATAACTATTAATGACTGTAAGTTGCTAATCTTCTATACCAATAAAGTATAGGTATCAAAATTGGACAAATTTTGGATAATTTGAGGAAAATTCGAATTCCATTGATAATAATAATATCTAAAAGCCAAAACAATATCTCTTAAATTGAAAGCCTCAAACAAATCCTAAATAAACTAGAAGATAGGAGTTCTATTCTAAATAAACTAAGAAATAAAAGTTCAAACCTAACCAAACTAAGAAATAAGACATTTAAGGCAATTAAAACATAAATTTGCCTTTTTTAAGGTCTAAACATTCGAATTTGTCTAAAAAATAACTTGCCTTTGGTCCGTTTTCGATCAAACTAGCCTTTGGAATCACTAAAATTCGAAATTCCAAAGTTGCAGTTATTTACGAAACTGCCACTGCTACAATTTTTGAAATTTATCTAGGAATCTAATTGCTTGTTCTTCTATGACTCTATCCATATCAGAAATGAATGAATCCATGGAGTTAGAATTAATATAAGACACAATTAAAGAAAAAAAAAACAGAGAATAGGACACAAGATGACAATAAGTGAAAGTGTTGAACGGGAGATTGTTATACCCCTTCATAAAATATGAAACATGAATAATAATTACCAGCTTTCATATGAACCTCAGAAATACCAGAAACTGAAGCATCAGCAAGCATACATACCTCTGGAACCTCAGTATTGGGAGGTCTATCCTGAAATTGGATACTACGTGCATGTTGAAGCTTTAAAAGATAATCAAGAAGCTTGGACCATATTTTTCAATTCATAATCCTACATGTTGTCATTTTAGCAAGTTGAATAGTTTAGTAAAGCTAAAAGCCAAAAATGAATGTCCTCAAGGACAAGCATAACTTCTTCTAGTTAAGCAATGTCATAATATGTCATAAAGATTAACAGCAACCGAAAATATACTCACTCAAGAACAATTTAAGAATTAATATTTATTGACAAATTTTATCAATTACAACAATGTTGCCTCTAATTGCCTCAATGTATCAAGCAAATTGGATCTTTCCTCGCAAAGAAGTTTAAGTAATCCTTATATTTCAAAGAACTCAGACAACATGATCTGCTCATAATCCTTAACAAGATTCTCACTAATACCCTCCTCAAGCAGTCGCTTTCTTAGCCTTTCAGTTGAAATACACAAATCTTTAGGTACATGGGAGAGACTATCATTAAGTGATCTCAAAGGAAAAAGACTCCTAGTAGAGACCAAAGCCTACAACCAAGCTGCCCTATCTTTTCTTGAATCAGTTCTAAGATGAAGCAACAGCTCGCATTGGCGATTTGACAGTGGCAAGCTTTTGTCCGACAATGGAAGCAAGCAACGGCTGGCGATGAAGATCTTGCAGAAGCTTGGGTGGTGGCTTTGGAAATTTCGGCAATAGAGTGAGTCATTTTGGTGAGAGCAAGGGATGAAGAGTCGAAAGAGAAAAAGGAGAGGCGGCTGACAGAGAAAAAAAATGTTTAGGGTTGTGAGATCTGTTTTAAAACACTCAAAACTACGTGTTTTGAGCTATATTGGTAATTAAAATTATATTTATTTAATATTAATTTATATAAAATTATATAATTTTATTATTAATATATAATTTTATTTTATTTAATAGTTTAAATTTTATCTATTTAAAATTAAATTAATATTATATAATTTTTACTACTCCTATATTTTTTCATATTTAACATTATATTTACTTGATACTGATGTTGAATGTTGATATTCATTTACTTCATGAAATTATATAGTTTTATCATATATAATTTTTTATTATAATTAAAATTTTAAACTATATTTGTTTAGTAGTACACTAATTTACATCGAACCTTATGTATTACAGTTAATACCTACAAGATCAACATAACTTTTACAATAATATTTATGTCAATATGAAATAATAATTAATTAAACTTCAGAATAAATTTTTATAAATTAAAAATAATATTTTTTTGGAATAAATAAATATTAATTAATATTTTTAATAGTTATATGTCATGATTATATTAAATGAATAAAATTTTGAAACTTAGAATTTAGCGATCGCTAAATTAGCAATGGAAATGCAATTTTGTCACTAAAATAGAGACAAAATTAGCGACAGAAAATGCAATTCCTTCGCTAAATTAAATCTATTTATTTTTTTAAAACATTTGGTTGCTAAAGTTATAATTATGTCGATTATCCATCGCTATTTTGTGACATTTGTAATCCATCGCTTAATTGACAGTTTCTTATAGTGTAGACGGCTGCTAAGGTTGAACAAGTGACATGAAAAAAAATGAGAATTATGTTAGGAGACAGGGATTTGTTGATGTTATCAAAACTACGTTGTTTTGCTGTTAGAGATAAATTGTTTAATTATACTATTAATAATTTGTTGTTTTGACTTTTGACTAAAAATTATGTAGTTTTATATTAAAATAACACAAATTACTTAGTAATCTTATAGTAATTTTTTTAGTTAACTGATATTTAGTATTTAGTAATCTTATAGTTAATAGGTTCACAAATTAAATTATGATTTATAATTCAAATTATATTTATCTATTACTTTAAATTTGCATTATTTAATATTAATACTAATACTTATATATTACTCTGAAATACAAATATTACTTAATTTTTTATTTATCGATCAAATTTATTATTTGCTAAATATTTAATTAGTATTGTATAATAATTACTTATTATAATATTAATATTAATTTACACACAAAAAAATTATATAATATTATCATGAGTACATAATATTGTCATATGTAATATTTTATATTAATTACTAATAATTTAATTAGTATTTTCTTTGCTTAATATAAAATCAGTATTATATAAAATAGACTTACTTAATTAAATGATATTTATGGAATATTATATTTTTTTATCAAAAAAAATATCTATTTTTTTGGTGGAAAAAATTGGAGCCAAAATTTTACACAATAATGGCCAAATTCCATATCAATAACTAGGAACATAAAATTTTCTCACTACTAGTTCACCCTTTAACTAGGCATTTTTTATACTCTCATTAAAACTATACTTTTAGTGAGGGATTTTTTATACCCTCATTAATTTTTCATCATTAAAAGCTTATTTTCTTGCAGTGTTAATTATTATTAATTGGTGTAAGAAATTATTAATTGGTATGAGAAATTATTAAGATGAGTTGATGTGAGTTGTATTACTTTTAAGTGTATGGTTAGGATTTAATTGTATTTGTTTATTTGAATGGTTTAAATTAATTTTTTAGTAGTATAAATAGAGTCTCTTGCAAAGAGGTTTATGCATCAAAGAAAAAGAAAGAAGAAGAAGTATAAGAAAACAAAACTTCTAAGTGTGTAAGAGTGTTTAAGATAGTTTAATAAAGATTGTTTGATGAGTGCACTGTTTAGAGATACAGATAGACAAAGTCGTTATGTGGATAATTTTTTGGATTACCTAAAAGCTCATGATAAATATCTCAAAAATGGAGAAGGAGCTAAGTGAATCAAGAAATTGAGGATGCAATGAAGGTTCATTTAAGAGTTTTTAGGGACTGAGGTATTTTCGTCTATATTAATTTATATGTAACACCTAAAAAAATAAAAAATAAAAGGCCGAAGAAGAAAAAAAATCAATTTTAAAAGATCACAATAAATAGAAATATATTGATGAATAGTTGTTTCAATTAAAAAAATATTTTTGCTAGTAATAAAATGGTTTAACCTTTACTTCAATTTAAAGGCGTTAAATTCTATTATAATTAATTTATATTTGATTTAAAAGAATAAAAATTACCCAGCTAACCATCCTTCTTTATCCTTTGACTTCTCTATAACCTATAATAAAAAAAAAAAATTACTATTAACTTTTGAGGATGAACTCTAATGGAAAGGTAGCTGATTCTTCCCTTTAAATGTTTCAAATTAATTTACCCACTTGAGAAAATTATTCGAATCTCTAATAGTAATTATATCAACAATCATTTCCAACTCATTTTATTTTTGTTTCTTGTATTTAGAAATATTTCTTGATTTGCGTCCTGCATTTCACAATCCAGAATATATATTTTTGGCGACAACATTCAAAATTAATAGTTTAATACCTCAACTTTTACAATATTACATTTTCACCTTTTAATCCTTAATTAATTTATTTTTTTAAATTTCATATTTAATTAATTTTACATGGAATGCCATATTTTTTTAATTAAACATTATTTTAATGCTTACAAATCCTTTCGTGTAAAAGTTAGTTTTAGAAGAAAAAAAAGGTCAACGGTATTTTTAAAAATTTTCTCCTTATTTTAGTTATTTGTAGAAATTAATTGAGCCATCCAAGTTCTATTTTAAGAGTGTTGTTAGAGAATCCAACACCAAGATTTAGTCTTAATAAAGTTTCTAATGGCAAAGCTGTAATATCAGCAACTGAAAAATCTGCTCCACTGCTGAATGTCGAATTGGAATTTTCGTAAGGTTGAAATAATGGAAGACCAGTTGATTGTGTTGCAAAATTTTAAACAATTTACATATATCATGCTTAGCTCATTAATATAAATTTGTATAGTAATCACCTATGTAATCCATCATTAGCCATCCATATGAGGCTCTGCATCGCGTTACCAATTGTTCCGCTGTAAGGCAATCAAGCTTGAAAATCTTGACCAACTTCCATTATAAAGTTGCATGTGTCTGATATTAAACATCGAATTTACAAATTTTAAGGTCTTGTGAAACAGTGAACCCATTGTAAGAACATGAGACAAAGCTTCATTTTTGCTTTCACTAATTTCTTAATTAGAGCTTAATTATTATAATGATTTCACTAAGATTATATAGGAATCATATACAAAGGAAGAGTAGATCTAGTCCAACGTTTCAAACCAAAAAAACAATTTACATAAATTACATTTAGGTAACAAAAATAAATTTATATATTACTAAATTTAAACTTTGTCTACAATTCATCAAATCCCTAGAAAATTATACATAATAACTATATTAGTTTTTAGGGGTTAAAACAGAATAGATTTATAAGACTATTTGAAACAAAAAGCTCCAAAATGGAACAAATGAATAAATGTTATATCCAAAAGAATAAATTTGAGTTTCATTTTCATTTTTTAACATTAAATTTATGATGTTTTTCCAGTGAATTGCATATCTTTATGATCAAGACTATATAAGTTTTAGTTGAATTGTTAGCCTTGATCGATGAAGGGAACCTTAGTTATGTTTGATGGTAAAAGGTTGAGATTTTAATGCATAAAATTCAAGAGTAATTTATTCGTAATTTTGCAAACTCATTGCATTTATTTATTTATTTTTTAGTTTGAACTTTCGGTATCTGGAATTCATTAGAATCTCACTAATTCAGTTTGACCCAGACAAACTTATTGTTATTGATGCATAATTATATGATCTGTCTTTTATCAATTACATAAGCTAATTAATGAAGGATTCATAACATTTGGCAACTATAAGTGATGAATTCCATCCATGCAAATGTGTGCACCGTCTAGCTAGTTAATTTATCTTAAATATACGTGTATTGAGTAAGAAATAAGGATAAAATTATAAAAAATATATTTTTTTTTAATTTATAAATAATTGATATATTAAAACAAATATGTAGTTCTAAAACATGTAAATAATATATAAACATGAAGGAATAATAAGGGAAGAAATAAAGAAATTACAATTATAACAAACATCAGAAGCCAAATTAATAGCCAAAAAGGCTTACATCAACCAAAGCAAAGGCATTAAAAGCGTAGAAGAAGCAACCATAATGTGCCACAACTTAGAAGTTGCAGCAGAAGCACTAGATTCGTGATCAACAACAGACTTTGTAGAATTACGATAAGTAGCAAATTCTGTAGAATTATGATCAGTAGCAGTTTCTACACAATTAAGTTGAGGCAACATCTCCTTTATAAGATAATCTGATAAAACCTTATTTGCATGATGACTGAAGTGTCCTCCATCCCAGAACACATGTTCTAGAGGATTTGAACAAACTGAAACACCTGGAGCTCCACATGTCTTATTGAGTTCAGCAGTAAAATGGTATGCGCCTCCAATGCCACAACAAGCTTCCTTAAATGTTGTAAACCCTATCAATAGTAAAAAGATTAATTTAAGAATAATATGCATGCATGCAATATTTAAAGAAAATTTGCTAATCATCCATAGCATGGAATTGGATACTGGTCTTTTAATATTGTTTTCAATATGGAGAATTCAAGTCTCTATATCCACCAATACTTGATGATATTTATCACTTTACAGTGAGCAATTTGTAAAGAAAAAAATTATAAATTACCCTTATTAAGCTGACAGATTTCAGTCTCTCAAATTTTAATGTACAAAAATAAATATTAAAAAAAAATTAAATATAAGGTACGTACCGAGAGCGGTAAAGTTATTCAAGATAGAGTATAATGCATTGTATAGATCACTGTAAACAATGGTTACATTTGGGTTTTCTTTTCTTGATTCTGCAAGAGCTATTTGTAGATGATCATTATAATACACGAAAAGATCATTGTAATCCTTTAAACAGCCAATTGAATCATTAGCAGTAGAAGTTGGTCCAAAAACTGTGAGCAAGCCTGGTGAACAAGCTTGTGGATGAGCTGCAGGGACTACAATTCGACTAGCACCATAATCGATAACCGTCTGTTAAAAATTAATAATCCATTAAATAATTAGTAGATAAATTTATAGATCAATGAAAATAAGAATATTAATATTTTTTTCCTCTAAACACTGATATCTAAAGAGTCTACTTGGGATTGATTAATCCAGTTTGACCAAATGGGAATAAAGGCAGCAAAAGTAATATAATATAGTTTAGTTACAAGCTAAACTCACTTGCACACCATCTTTAATGGTCTGTACAACTAAAGGTACCACAATTTCCTTTACTTGATCCATGCTGTAGTTTCCACCCAATGCACGAGTAAGATCATTTGGTCCAATAAGGCCCACCATAAAAAGAGATGATTTAAGCTTATCTTGACAATCTATACATTAAGACACAATTACACAAAATCAATCACATATAAACAAGTTGGTTAGTTGTATAGTTTTAGTAATAATCCTAACAAATTAACTAAGGTATATAGTAAAAAAAAATTAATAAGTTGACTATGGATTTTGGTGAATTAGGAAAAAAAATAAGTATATAGTAAATAATTAACCTTTGGTATCATTGCAGACAGTTGATAAAACATTTTTCAGCCATCCAAGTTGTACTTTAAGGCTACTATTAGAGAATCCAAGATCAAGATGCAATTTGATTAATTCGTCCACTGGCAAAGCTGTAACACCAGCAACAGAAAAATCTGCTCCATGTGTAAATGTAGAATTCGGATTTTCGTAAGGTTCAAGCAATGGAAGACCAGCCGATTGTGCTGCAAAATTTCAAAACCACAATTATAATTAATTTATGAATCTCACCATATTCTTTAGAAAATGAGAAAAGAGAAAATTAGTATAGACTTTTATAAATAGTACACCATTTACCTATATAATCAATCATTAGCCATCCATCTGAGGGTCTGCCAGTTGCCTTGCCAATGGTTTCACCATAAGGCAATCAAGCATGATAAGCTTGAGGAACTTCTATTATAGAATTTCCTGTATCTGATATGGAGTCACCCAATTGGTAAATTGCATCAAATTTACAAACCTTAAGGTCTTGTGCCTTACAACAACAATGCAAAAACAATGAGCCAATTATAAGAACATGAAAAAAACCTGTGTGTGTACTCATTTTTTTTTTTTTTGGTTTTGTGTACCTGCCACAATTCATATAATAGATATGGTAATTTCTGCTTGCACTTCTTTACTTTTATATAGGCATAATATAGAACTAATATCATATACACTATTTTTTTTGAAGGAATCAACTACACTAATTTTTAAACTGTGAAAAACAATAAAACAGCTAAATTACATGTATGTATGCGTGCTTTGTCAAGGTGGAACCTCATGAAATCATAGAATTTAAAACAAATAAATTGATGCATTACTAAATTTAGACTATATATGGTGAAGCTATAAATTTGAAATATATACCACAGAAGATATCATATGCATAATAACTTTCTTAACCAAAAACGAATCCCAAAAAATAATTAGTTTTTAGTTTTTAAAACAGAGTGGCACACAGCCAACTTTTAACCTAAGCCCTAGAACCAATTTAATGAACTAATTTTTTGTTCATAATTGAATGAATCATCTTAAGTTTAATTTTAAATTTTGATATATTAATTTTATGATTTTCTTTGTCATTTACATCTTTATGAACTATTTGATTATAAGTTTTAATTAGGTCTATTGGTGTTAAAAATCATAACATTTATGACTTAAAAATTTATTTCAACTTTTAAAATTTAACAAAAATAATATAATTTGGCCAATTAGTTACAATTTTAGCATAATGTGCAATTTAGTTAAAATTAATAAAAAGAAGGCCATGTCTACATTTTTTTATTTTGACTAAAGTGAAAATTGTACTAAAATTGCGAATAGTTTGTCAAATTATGATATTTTTGTTAAATTTTAAAGGTTTGTATAAATTTATAATAAACTATAAACGTTGTGATTTTTATTACCAATTAACATTTTAATTTATAAATAGTTAGTCCTTTATGGATGGTACCTTATATGCATGATATTGAAAAGTTGGAATTCAACAATAAAAAAAAAAAAAAAAGAGACTAATGAATTTCATATGCAATGCATTTCACTGCATAAAATTAACAACGAAAGATTTATAGTTATGCAAACTTATTGATGTTATACTATTAACTCATCTTTGAACAATTACATAATTGATGAGTTGATCAATGATCTATCACACCCGGCAAGTCAACCGGATACCGATGAATTCGATCCATCCAAACGTTTGAAACATCTGATTTCATCTTAGAAATGCACTTCCAAACAGCGCTGTTACATTTAAACCCACTCCCTAATGCTAATTGCCAGACTCTGTCACCCTTTTTAACCCTACCTTTTGCCTCAAGATATGCTAATGTATACCAAGTTGATGAAGAGGAAGTGTTTCCAAATCTATAAAGTGTCATCTTTGATCCTTCAAGATCTCTGTCTTTCAATTTAAGACTCTTCTTTATTGCATCAATCACGGTTTTGCCACCAGCATGAACACAAAAATGATCAAAAGCTTTCTTGAAATTTGGTACATAAGGACCTCTCTTTTTTGCTAATGGCCAAATTGTCATCCACAAAATTGATAACCCATATTTCATTAGCTCAGAGTAAGGTAGCACCAATGCAGCCAATGTAGCTATGTTCGTTTTCAACCCTTCACCAGCTACTTGAAGAATTGATCTTGACAAAGACACTCCAATATATCCTTCATCATCTTCTTGTTGAACAACACAATTATATGAACTATCCTTAGAGCCTAGATGAGTTCTAATAAGATGTTTAAGCTCATATTTAGCAATTTTCTTGTCGCATTTTCGATTCGAGAGCAAAATTGCAGCTCCCCCCATTCGAAACAAGCAGTTTGCAAGCAGCATAGACTTATCTTTACCATAATACATGTTGGAACATATTGATTCTGTGCTAACGACTAGAGCTAAAGCGTTTTTATGCACTTTGAGGAGGTCTTTAGCTAAAGATATGGATAAAAGACCAGAGCTGCATCCCATTCCAGAGAGGTTGAAGCTTCTTACGTTGCTTCTAAATCCAAACTTGTTGATTATCATTGATGCTAAAGAAGGAGTTGGGCATGAAAGGCTACAATTTGTGACTAAAATGTCGATGCTTTCTGGGTCTATCATGTGCTTGGTGAAGAGGGCTTGTAAAATAGTAAATACCACCATTTCAACTTCTTCAGTGGTAGACTTGAATGAATGATCAGTTGGGATTAGATGAATACCTGAAGGGAAGTAGGATTCATTTCCAAGACCTGATCTTTCGATGACTTTGGTCTGAAATTCAAGAGTTTCGCTATTGAATTTACCGATAACTTCTTCATGTTCTACGAAAGTAGAGATTGGAACTCTATGAGTTTCAGGTGCTTTATGGCACAGAAAATCGACAAGGTAAACACGTTTGTAACTGAAAGAAAGGTACATGAAAATTGCAAGAAGAGCAATTGCTGCGAGGACTTTGAAGTTGAGAAACAGGACCAAGAGTCTTCCAGGAATGTTGTGTTGATCAAACATGATTGGATCCATCATTGCCAGAGGTTGTTCTGTTAATTCTTTGGTGAATCTTTGAATTATCAACTAGTGAAAATCTCGGTGTAAATATGGGAGTAATTTGATGGTGTTAATAATTTCAGACAGTGAAAAGATTGTGGGTCGCTGTTTAAGCATAACCAACGGCTGATTAGAGACTCATGCAATGGAAATGAAGCATATCCATGGAACCCATGTGCACGCTTTAATTAATCTTCACTGTAATTATGCGGATGACTCAAATTGTGCTATAATTTATTCAGTTTAATTTCAAATGATGTCTAAAACTGTAAATCAAGCTTCAGACCATGGCGGGGCAGATTTTGGGCTTCACTATTATTATTATTATATCTGTCTACTTTGTTCATGACCGAGGATATTAAGTTACTGGCAATGCTTGTGATTTTTCAACTACCAATGGAAGTAGCTAATTCCAGTAATTATAGTAGCTCCATGAGTGTTCCTTTTTTTTTTTTCCAACTACAAAATGTTTCCACACTATATTACTAATACTATATTAGATACAATGTATATTTCATAAATGATGCTAGTCCATAATTTTTTTTAAATTGAGAGGTTATATGACATTAATATTGATGGACTTCACAATAGAGAACAATCATCTTCTTTTAAATCGACGACGGTGGAAATTAAATTTTGTACCTTAAGATGCCCTTGAAGAGAATTTATCACTTAACTACTCACTCAATGGCCTAGTCTATAAAAATTTGACGTAATAAGAATCTATAAGATGGAATATCTCTTACTACAACCATTAGTTATGTTAGCAAAAACGAATTCTACACCATTACTAATGAAGAAGTGGCTGAAATGACCAATTTTTTCTA
This sequence comes from Mallotus repandus, assembly GCA_949671775.1. NCBI lineage: Eukaryota > Viridiplantae > Streptophyta > Magnoliopsida > Malpighiales > Euphorbiaceae > Mallotus > Mallotus repandus. The sequence continues at coordinate 6,784 of CATIWM010039825.1, read as the reverse complement.
ATAGTACCGTAAAATAAAGAAATGGAATTCTGTCCTTAAATTAATTTTTATTTATTTTAAAAAATAAAAGTTACTTTTTTTGTGCATTAAAATATTAATATTCATTATTGGCATTTATTCCCCAAAGTCATTAAATTTTAATTAATTTTGTTCGTTTTGAACAAAAGCAAAAAAACGTTAAAGATCTAACATCAATTTATTTAACATATTATTACATGCATTACAATTCAAATCCAAAATATTATTTAAGTGAAAATAGTTTTCTGCCAATTAACTCCAATAATTATTGGTCCAAAATTATAAATTTAAGAGTTTATTAAATCAATCAAATTCCAAGTAATGAAATTAATATTTCCAAGAACAAAAAAAATTACTTGAACACAGTATTCTAAGTGCATATACTCCTAAAAAACTACTTGGAAATCCACTTGAAGGCATGAACTTATTTTCTAAACAAGTAGTTTCAATCTCGATAATTAATTTACAGCAATGTTTTTGTGTTCCTTGCCAGAATCTGAGCATATACATGCCACTAAGAAACATGAGGTATATATATGTTCAGGCATGACATAATCATTGTTCTAAGAAAAAAATTCTAGAGATTTGTGCATTGCGTGTTCACAGCCACACACTCACACCACAGATATATTCTCTCATTTCCCTGTTGTTACTGTCATCTTGTTGTTTACTTGAACATTGCTTGCATTTTAAGGTTCTTCAATTCACCACCGTCCCTTGTCCCCTTCCCCTTCAGCTCCACTCCTCACTCTTGTCCACCATTTCAATTTCCAACACCTCTATTGCCCTATCAATTTGCGACAATCAGATATCACTACATAATTATTTTTTTAAATTACTGTTTTGCCCCAAATATACAGGTAAATCCAATAGAAGGGAGGATTTTTTTGAAGTTATCATTTATGGCACGAAACATTACCAAAAAAAATCGATTGCTTGTAGAAAAAGGAAAAAAAAAAAAACAAATCCACCACTTTCTAAGGAAATTTTAATAACCTTCTTTTTCCTTTTTTCTTTCTTTTTCTTTTTCTCTTTGTACTGCCAAATCTACCTCCTCTGCCAACACTTACACCATGTATTATTTTTGCTCCTGCCAGTTTGGACAGGTTCTGACGTGTATAACTTTGCTTAGGGTTATTTCATATCCTGATCTGTGCTAGTACTATAAAATTATACATGTGACCTAAGTTAAGTACAAATTTTGCATCATCTTTTTTTTTTAAATCACTTTTTATGGCTTGAAATAAGTCCACAGGCTTGCATTATCCATTTGAATTCGTCAGTTTCTTTTTGAATTAGCTCAAAATTGACCGGTGAAAGCGGAAATGTTAATTTTTTTATTAATAATAATAAATAAGAAAATTGGACACACCAATAAATTGCATAACAGGAATACAAAAATTAAAATTAATTTCAAAAATCAATGATAGTAAGATGGCCTTAAACAAAGGAACTAGCTAGACAATTTTCTCATTGCCGTGAAAATGATATGATTATTTAAGAAGGTTAGGAAATTGAACTTGAAACCTCTACCCACATCTATTTGCTCAATTTTGCATGTTATGTTACTTGGATGTATGTATAACAAGAATATGCATACAAATCATATCATATTTCGGAACATATTAAGAGAGAAAAATGATTCTTTCATTTGGTTTTAACTTGTTCTGCATTGCAATTATTTGGGTTAATCGCACTCACAGTACCCAGATTTTTTATCTTATACCATTAAAGTATCTAACTTTTAAAACGTAATAAAAAACCTCCCAACTTTACAATCTGATCACATGAAAGTACCTAAAGCCAATTTTCAGTTATTGGTGATGACATGGCACCTACGTGGATGCTGACTTATACAAACATAGTCAATATATGAAAGTGAATAAGTTATCAATGTATTGAAATAATTAATAGTTACATGACACAATAGTATATATATACAATGAGTAACATAACAACGTGATAAGTATGACTAACAGTCCTAGCTGAACATGGTTACATGAATACAACTGACACACCCCCTCAAGTTGAAGGCGGCTTGGTGAAAAGCCAAAGCTTGCTCTGGTAATAATTGAGCAACTGACACTACAACGGTTTGGTCATTAAGTCTGCAATTTGGTCACCCGAAGAGATAGGAGAGACAGTTAGTTGTTTGGCAGACACCTATTGATGAACATAATGGTAATCAACCTCCACATGTCAGGTTCGTGCATGGAACATTGTATTGGTGGAGAGGAATACTGCACCAACGTTATCATACCAAACATGTGGAGGGATGGACAGAGGAACACCCAACTCGGGTAGCAAGGAAGACAATCATTTAAGCTCAACAATGACATCGGTGACAGCTTGAAATTCTGATTCAGTGGACAAGCAAGCGATGGTTTTCTATTTTTTTAGTTCCACGCAATGAGATTCTCACCAAGATAGATCAAGTATCCACCAGTATAACGTCGATCATCAGGGTAACCGGCCCAATCGACATCAGAAAATGCTGTTAAAGTGAAAGAAGAACACCGTTTAAATAGCAAACCTAAATGAATAGTACCTTGGAGATAGCGAAGAAGTCGTTTCAATGCTTTGTGATGCTCAGTAGTCGAATTATGCATGTACTGACATAGGCGATTCATTGTGAAGGATATATTTGGTCGCCTAATGGATACATATTGTAAACTACCACATGTTTGTTGATATTGCAAAGCATCAGTAGCAGATAAGGAAGTACCCATTTGAGTGAGTGGTTGACCAGTTGCCATGGGTATCATGCTCGGTTTACACTTAGCCATTCCTGATGATGCAATTATGTCCAAAATATAAGAGGACTGAGAGAGAAAAATTCCATTGGAACATTTTTCAACTTGAATGCCTAAGAAATAATTAAGATGGCCAATATCACGAAGAAGAAAAACCGAAGACAATTGATGAATCAATTATGCAACAGTTGTGGAGTCACTACCCATGATGATAACATCATCGACATAACCGATAAAAAGCATGTAAAATCACCATGTTTATATATGAAAAGTGACAAATCAGCATTAGAACCAACAAACCCGAGTTGAAGTAAGAACTTGCTGAGTTTTTGAAACCAAGCTCTAGGAGCTTGTTTAAGTCCATAGAGGGACTTATGTAATTTACAAACATAGTGAGGAAAATGATGACCTTCAAATCCTTGAGGTTTGACCATATATACTGCTTTTTCCAAATCCTCATTTAAGAAAGCATTGCCAACATCTAGTTGTCGAACTGGCCACCCCTTAGAGATTACAACAGAGAGTACAGTTTGAACAGTCATAAGCATTACAACAGGACTGAATGTTTCCTGATAATCAAGACCAAACTCTTGTGTGTAGCCATGAGCCACCAACCTCACTTTATAGCGATCAATGTTACCATTGGAATGGCGTTTGATTTTATATACCCAACAGTTGCCAACTACATTTTTGCCACAAGGTGGATGTATGATTTCGAACAAGTGCATCCATTTCAAGTGTCATTGCCTTTTGCCATTCAGGGTATTGTTTGGCTTGTGTGTACGAAGAGGGTTCATGTTGCAAGGGATTGGTATTTTCGAGAATGGAGGTAAAGTGTGCTATTGGTTTTTAGGTGAGTGTAGATGGATGCAAAGTCATTGGGTGTGTTCTTTATGGATTAGGTTGGGGTGATGGGGACAGTGGATTGGGTTGTTGTGGAGAATGAAAATCCACAAACAACTGAATGCCATCAGGATTAAAATGGTCAATTGTGATAGGCTTGGAAGAAGAAGATTAAGTAGAATTGTGAGGATGAGATAATGATGGAGAATTGAATGTAGAAAAAGTTGGTGAAGAGATGGGAGAGGATAAGGAAGAGAAGGAGTTGGATGTAGATGAAATACCTAGTCACAAAGTTGACTGATGCTCTAGAGAAAGTGGATAACTGAGTTGCAACCATGGTGAAGTTGGTAAGCTGACTGTCGTACCACCCAAAGAAGAGTGAGTTCAAGTGACTTGAAAAAAATGAAATAATTTTTCATCAAAATGGACATGACGTGCAATGTAAATTTTTCCTGTATTTTTTTCTAGACAATGATACCCAAGATGAGTAGGTGAATAACCCATAAACACGCATTGTTTTGATCAAAAATCAAATTTATGTTAATTAAATGGTCTCAGAAGAGGGTAAATAGCACACCCAAAAACTCTTAAAAAAGAATAATCAAGAACACTATTAAATAATTACCTAAAAGTGTTAATCCAATATCAATTACATGACGTATTTTTCTTTCAGTAGTGTCATTCTACTCATGAGTATGAGGGCAAGTGATTCGATGTAAAATGCCATTGGATTGAAAATAAGTATGCAGTGAACGATATTCGCCACCCTAATCAGAGTTAAATGCTTTAATTTTACAATCAAACTGTTTTTCAACAATGGCTTGAAATTTATAAAAAAATTTATGAAACTTCACTTTTGCATTTCATAGGGAAGAGCCAAGTGAACAAAGAATAATCATCAATAAATAGAACAAAGTACTTAAATCTAGACACTGAACAGATAGGGGCAGTACCCCAAACATCCGAGTGTATTAATTCTAAGGGTCTGAAACTCCTATGATTTGTTAATGGTAAGGTAATGTGATGGAGTTTTCCTAGACAACAAGCTTCACACTTAGATGTAGGTGGTTTTATTTTGGAACAAGGTAAATGAAAAGAGGTCATTAGCTGCCTAACGGTTTGATAATTTGGATGGTCGAGTCTCGCATGCCAATCTTCTAAACTTGCAAGGTATGCCACTGCATGATGATTATATTATGGAAGAGTCCCTTATAGCTTATAGAGGCCAAGCTCAGTTGTTCCTTGAAGCATCATCCACTTTGTCACCTAATCTTTCACAAGAAAATGGTCATCATGGAATTCAAAAAATCATTGGTTATCTTTGCATAATTTTTTTATTGCAAGTAAAGACTTAGTAATTTCAGGCACACAAAGCACATTATTCAATTTAAGATCTCTTGATTAAGTAGAAATGGAAGATTTACCAATACTGGAAATTGATAGGCCATGGCCATTACCAACAAATAGTTTTGCATTACCTTTGTAATCATCTGAAATTGAAAGAGCATAAATATCTGGTGTAACATGGTGCGTGGCACCAGTGTCTAGATACTAAGATGAAGATGACTTGGATGGAGGAGTTGGCGGAACTCCTTGGTGTGGCGATAAAAGAAGCTCAGTTAAAAAAGCATTACGCCGAGGAGATTGCTCAGGTGTAGAAAAGAACGGGGCTGCAGGTCGAGTGCAATTCCGCAAAATAAAATTGACATCAACGTCGACACTCGAGAGCAGCATGATTCATGAAGCCACATATTTGACAAGCCTGGGTGGAAAAACCTCGACGGCCACCACGCTAGAATGAGCAACCCCGATTGCTTGAAAATGAAAATCGTTATGGTGAAGAAGAAACAGATGGTTGACGCTACACAATGCTAGTGACAGGAATAGAGGGCTCTTGTGACTTAAGCAACAGTTCATGAGAAACAAGTTGTCCATAAAGCTCATTAAAATTAACAGGATTTGTCCATTGTTGAAGAGCTGCAATTATCACATTAAATTCAGACCCAAGCTTACGAAATATAATGGCATTAAACTCTGAAGATGAGATTGATTATCCTACTAAGGCCAAAGAATCAGATATAGCCTTTGCTTAATACAAGTATTGAGAAACAGATTTATTGTTATTGGGAAGATTGTGTAACTTGATGTGTAACTGAGTCTTCTAGGCTTGACTGATGACTCCATATGCAGTGGCCAAGGCACGCCAGACCTCAGCTGAAGTCGATAGTCCAATGAGTTAGGGATATATATCCTCGGTGATGGAAGAAAGAAGCCAAGAAAATAATAGCTGGTCCTTATGAAACCAGGTCGTGTATGCAGGATTGATAGAGGGTTCGTGGGGGAGAGGGTTCGGTGCCATTGATGATCTCATGAAGGTTGTAGTAGTTAAGGAGAGGAGTGAATTGAAGTTTCCAAGGAATGTAATTTTTTGATATAAATTTGATGGAAAACGTTTATTGAACATGAGTGGGTGTAGTAAACGAGATTGGAGACGGACATGGTGGAATGGTATTCATAACAGTCGTAGAGGTAGAAGAAAAGAGGGAAGAAGAAGAAGAAGAACTAGTAGAGGACGTCATTGATAACCTTGTGGACCTGGTCTCTGATACCAAGTCAATATATGAAAGTGAATAAGTTATCAGTGTATTGAAATAATTAATAGTTAAATGATACATCAGTATATATATACAATGAGTAACATAACAACGTGATAAGTATGACTAACAGTCTTAGTTGAACATGGTTACATGAATACAACTTACAGACATCAACCAACATGGAAAGACACATCATCTAACATGGACACATGGTGCCATATCATGCCATGTGTCCATATTAAATAAGGTGGCATTATTTTAAAAAAAAATAATTATTAAGTATTAATTAGTTATTAATTATTGAAAACTAATTTTTAATTAATAAATTTTTGCAAAATTTTTAATAATTTTTGTAAACCAATTATTGCAAAATTTTTAACCAATTTTTGTAAAATTTTCAACAATTAATAAATTTTTTTAGACACCAATAATTTTCTTAACCGAATTTAGACACCAATAATTGATAATTAATAAAATTAGTTACTCAATATTTTTTTAAAAAAAAAATTTGTTTAACTCATAAACAAAATTTTTGTTTAACTCAATATTTCTTCACCTCACTCTCTAAATATA